>JAQQSW010012512.1:0-12511 GCA_028646575.1 Pseudocheirus occidentalis
CAGAGACAGACAGATTTTGTGGGCTCAGTGGCTGACTGAAGACATGAACAGGATGGGACTTTGTTTGTTGGTGGCCTGGCTGATCCTTGAGTTCCAGGCAAGAGAAGTCCTGAAGGGTTTGAGGTGTGCTGCATCCGGTGAACTTCAGTGTGTGCCAGGGATTGCCTTGAGGACTGGACAAGGACCTGGGAGCTGTTCATCCCTGAGGACTGGACAAAAACCTGTAAGCTTTCAGCTCCTGACTCTAAGTGATTGTCTGACAGATTCAGGAAGGAGCTGGGACTAGGGCAGGGGATCCAGGGAATCAGAGACACCACCCAGAATCAAAGTGAAGGCCTCCCCTTGGACTAAACTGAGGTTTGTTGGAAATCAAGGGGTAGAAGGATTTGTGTGTTTGTCTAAGAACTTTATTTGGAAACTAAAATTAAAGGACTGGGAGATAAATATATTGTGAACTGCTGATTGAATCAACTTCCTCATAGGGAAACTAGGTCATTCCTTTGTTATTTGCTTGATTGAATCTTAAAGTGTGAAGCTGGTTTCTCCCTTAGGGAAACCAGCTGATTCTTCTCTTGTTTCTTGTTCCTTTCTATAATAAGATATAATACTGAGACTTTCCTTGTTCTGAAGATTGTATATAATATTGTGAACTGTTGAAACTGTGAACATTGTACTGAATCTGATCTTGTAATGGAATAAACAGAGTGTTCACTAATACTTTGTAATCTGAATCCTAAAAGCTGTTCACAGTAGCATTCTCTCAGAAATCTACTGCTGATTGGCTTTACATGTGGGAATTCTGGAACATGATTATAATATTCCTAGGAGTTTTGTTTTGGGGATCTTTTTTGAGACACAATCAGTGCATTCTTTCAATTTCTATTTTGCCCCCTGGTTATAAAATATCAGGGAAATTTTCCCTGAGAATTTCTTGAAAGATGGTGTGTAGGCTCTTTTTTTTATCATGGCTTTCTAGTAGTCCAATAATTTTTAAATTGTCTCTCCTGGATCTATTTTCTAGGTCAGTGCTTTTTTCAAGGAGATATTTCACATTGCCTTCTATTTTTTTTTCATTTGTTTGGATCCATTTAATAGCATTGTGATTTCTAATTTTGAAGGAGTTATTCTTTTCAGTGAGTTTTTGACATTCCTTTTCCATAATGCAAATTAGGCTTATTAGGCTTTTCAAGGCACCATTCTTCTCATTGAGTTTTTGGACCTCTTTTGACATTTGAGTCAGTCTATTTTTAAGGTGTTGTTTTCTTTGGTGTATCTTTCGGTCTCCTTTAGCAGGTTGCTGACTGACTTTTCATGGTTTTCTTGCATCATTCTCATTTCTCTTCCCAATTTTTCCTCCACTTTTCTTACTTTATTTTAAAAATCCTTTTTGAACTCCTCCATGGCCTGTAACCAATTCATATTTTTCTTTTGATGCATGAGTTCTGACTTCACTGTCTTCCTCACACTCCATGCTTTGATCTTCTTTGTCCCCAAAAATGGATTCTATGGTCTGTTTGTGCTTCCTTTGCTTCCTCATATTGCTAGTCAATTACTTGACTTTTGAGCTCTTTTCCATGATAGAACACTGCTTCCAGAATGGAGAGAGCTTTGCCCCAAATCACTGGGGTTTTTGCTGCTGCCAGAGCTATTAGGTGGGGACCTTCTCTACAGCTACCACAAGCTCTGCTTCCCTGGTCACACACCCTCAGGATGGCCATCCAAGACTGTGATCCAGATTCAAGCATGTTAAAGCAAGGACAATTACCCTCTGAATGTTCACTTTGTCCCCCTACAATCTGCAGACCAGGAGCTCTGAAGCAACCATGTGAAGGAGGCTTCACAGCTGCCATACCTCTACCTCTTCTCACCCTGAGGGTAGGTCCCAGATTGAGCTCTTCCACCCCCTTCCCCATTCCAACAGAGTTCCACAGTGACCTTTTACTTTGTCTTTGGTGTTTATGTGTTGAGAAGTCTGGAAACTGCCACAACTGCTGGTAGTTCACTGTCCTGAAGTCTGCTCTGGCCACTGCTGGTTGGGGCCACGCTGGGGCTTGGCTACCAGTGCACTGCAATAAAACCCCTTTCCTGTCAGCCTTCCAGGCTGCCTTCAGTGGGAGATTTGTTTCTCTCTGTCACTTTGTGTGTTTTGTAGTTTTGTTTAGACTCATTTTTACATGTATTGGAAGTAATTGGAGCTGGAGCCCACACCAAATTTGTCCTTCTACTCTGCCATCGTGGCTCAATCAATAGCTTCCTTTTTATTTGACATTTTCTCATAAAAGTAGGATATTGAATGTGAAAAATCCAGTTATTAGAGACTTCTGCTTGGTTTCCAGAAGAAAAAAAGTATTTGTTATATATTGAGATTAATTGGTGGTTCAGTTATCCATGGAGAAAAATAGATGTGGAGAGAAGTCACTTATCTAGTGTCCTCCATGCCACACACCCCCCAAAAAAAAAGAAAAAGAAAAATGATTGCAGATGAAGGGCTCAACTTACCTGGTCAAAACTGTCAGCCTATGGTATTGTTCAGTAACCCAAATGTCATACTCTTGATTGATCTGCTGGATGTGCCAGTGCATTATTTGATTAAATGTAAGACCAAGCCATAGCAACACAGTTCAGCACTGGCTCTGCTCCTTCTCTTTTTCATCTTACTTTTGATGTCTTTTTTTTACTTGTCTTTGTTGTTCAACTTTTATCTTCTATAAAGTGTAAGAAAACATATATTATACATTATCTGCCTTAGGTGGAAAAAGTTGAAAATGTAAATTAAAGCTGATATGGATCAATCTTTTCTGTCATTGTAGTTTCCTGAAATGTTGTGTGCACTAGAAAATGCTTAATAATAATTTGAAAACTTATATAAGGATGTCCATTAAATTTATCTTAATAGAGCAAAAAATTTAGGATACAGAGTCCAAGTTCAATTATGAAAAAAAACTTTAACATTGATATTCAGAGGTCAGAATCAGAGATAAGTCTTGCATATGGGTAGGAGTGGGATGGAAGTTAGATTACAGTGAACTCTTTGGTCATTTTAATAAATTCCATAATTCTAAGTGGTTTTATACAGTTGACCTTTTCAAGGAGTCTGAGAAGACAATGAAAGCTATAGGAGTTTTCAAGTAGTGAAGTCAAGTAATATACTCAAAATTGAACATATTGAAGCTATACAAGCAAATTATCAAATTTACTGTTTTATTTTGTGTATTTGAGTGATGTAGGCAGTCATTCCAGACTCCACTTCTCTTTGACGAAATTACTACATCTCTAGAAGTTTTATTATTCTGGAGAAATCTCCATCTTAAAGCCCTTTCCTCCTATTGATAAGTATGTAGCCCCAACTTCCATGTCATGAACTGCCCAGGCCATGCTCATTTTACTCTTGGCTCGCCTCCTCAACCTCCAAACTTCTCCAACCCCTCACCAACACACTTCTCACTCTTGAGATGCCACCACCCTAAGAAAGTCTGCACTGATTGGTGAATATGTTATCTCAGAAGCCTGCTCTCTAACTCTTCTCATACCACCAGGCTTTCCATCTTCCATTTAGGGATAGTTTTTGTTCATTTAAATATAAGTTCCTGGAGCATATCAATATCTCATTATATTTTACTTTTATTTGTGTTCATACAGCTTATCACAATTCCTTGGCATATAATCAACACTTAATAAATGTTCTATCTATTCATCCATCCTTCCATCCCTCCATCCATCGATCCATCTATCTATCTATCTATCTATCTATCTATCTATCTATCTATCTATCTATCTATCTATCTATCTATCTACCTATCTATCTATCCCGTCTGTCTGTCTGTCTGTCTACCTACTTACTTACCTATCTACCATTTATTTATGAATCAGATTTAAAGATGGAAATTGGACACTTAAGACATTATCCAAACACTCAATGACATCTTCATTGAAAATATTATCAAATTGGGATTTGAAGCTACTTGGGTTTTCCATATAAATGACCCTAAATAAAATACTTTATTGACATGAATAAGTATTTTGTAAAGGATTTTGCTATCTGTTTTGAAAAAGAGAATTATATAATTCAATTCCTCCCACATGGAATTAGTTTCTATTGAAGGTATATTAATATATGTGTCCTCATCAAGAAACCATGATATGTATTCTTAAATTCTTTACTATGACAACTAAAAGGAGAAAAAATACATTATGCATGTCTGTGTATATGTATATGTATATGTATATGTATGTGTATGTGTATATGTATGTGTATATGTACATGTACATGTACATGTACATGTATATGTATATATATGTAAATGGAACAGCAAGTAGTATATAATAGATTTGCAGTTTTCATGCACAATCATTTTTATTATAGAAATGTTTGTCTTATCCCATAAATTAAAATTAGTTTTAAAAAATTAGTGGTGATAGGAAGATATTACATATGGAATCTTTGGAAAGACTTTATGTGGGAGGTTTTTTGTGTTTTTTATTAAATGATATCTAAATAAAATTAAGAATTGGGTATTCCTTGTATAAGAGAAGTCTAGGTCTGTGTCAAGGGATGGAAATAAGAGAGTGAATGCTATGTGTGTGTTTATGTATGTACATATGCATGTAGATGTAGATATAGATGAATATGTGCACATGTATGTATATATATATGTTTGTGGATATATGTATACACAAAGGTAAACATGCTATATACACCTATTTGCATGCATATCTATATATGTAGATATGCATTATAATGTACGTATGTGTACTGTATGTATGTGTATGTCTAGATGTATGTACATGTGTACACATACTTGTGTATGTGTATTAAGATTGAAAGGTAAGTTGGAATCTGGTTGTAATGGTAAATAGAGCAGTTTGGGTTTGTTCTTAATGACTAAAAAGAAAATAAAACATTTTTAAAGATACATCATAAGGGTTAGGGTCCCTATCTACTATGTTGTTCCCTGAGCTCTGCTAGTACCCTCGTACCACTAACAAAGGGATAAAAGTAAATACAAAGGTTATGGTCAACCATTGGAATTTATGAGAAATATTATATTGGCCGGATGTAGTCTTTCAGAGAATAAAAGAAGGCTTAGATGTAAGGCAGGGGAAGGGAGAAAAGGGCTGTTGGTAACTCCACATTTCCATCCTCTCTTTCTCCTTAGCATTCTAGTTATCTGGCAAGTGATTAAGAATTTTAAACAATTAGTCTTGTATCTTTCTGTTTGCCCCTTTGGAATTTGCCTCTCCAGATTCCCTAGATGTGTGAATTTGAGGAAGAAAGGTACCCAAGCTGCTATCAAATGGCATCCCTCTCATCATCACCTTTTTTCCCCACATAGTTACTACTGCCACACAGTTCTGAAGAGGAACCTTCATAATCCTGCTGTTCTAGATGAGTTGTGTCCTCTTCCTTTTTTGCAGGCCCCAAACACATGGTATTTCTCTGTCTTAACATAGTCACCAGAATATGAATCTCTATCTTAACATAGTCACCAGGAACTGAATCAGGAAATCTAAACATCTACTGATGAATCACTCTTACTAATATTCTATGCTAATCATTGATTCTGATATGGAGGTAACCCTAAGTTTTCAGTGACTCTATTTAGACTAATGCTCTACCAGTTCTTTCCTAGATTTCTTTGTGGGCTTTGGAATGAACTAGTTAAGTTAGGAAAGTTTATCACCAGAAGACTGAACAGTTGATTAGAGGGAATTGTAATGGAAAGAACATTGGCTATAAAAATCAGAAGTAATAAGTTCAAATCTAGGTTCTGATACTACTTGTGTGATATTAGACAAGTCACTTAATCTTTACGCCTTATTTCCTTATTTGTAAAATGAAAAGCAGACAAGGTGGCCTTTAAAACCCCTTTAGCACTTTATTATCCAAAAAGTATGAGATATTTTATTTAGTTATTTATTTGTGGTTTTAGTTAGAGATTTATGAAAAGTAGGTATTAGTTAATAAGGAAGGAAACAGAAAGAGTTCAGGCTGTGGAGTCAGAGGACTTGATTTTTAGACCCACTTCTGATGAATACTACATATATGACCTTAGGAAAATCACTTAATCTCCCTTATTCTTAGTTCTCTCATCTTTACAATGGAGGAGTCCTACATGGTCTTTGAAGTACCTTCCAGCTCTAGACAGATAATGCTAAGATCCTAATAGAGAAATGAAAATATTAGGTGGTGGGTGTGTCCATAGTAGTAAAATCATGCACTCCTGAAGATTGATAATTAAGGTCATGACAGATGGAAGCAATTCATCTTAAACAGATACAATTTGTACTGAAACAAACCCAAGCAGTGCACTCACAAAATAACAATATAATTTTTGAGAGAGTTTGGAGAGGAAGGCATACTACCAATTGGAAATGTCAGCAGTATGGAACCAGGTTCTCAGGTCTTTTTCATGTATAACTGGAGTGAGCTAAAAATAAATTAAATGGGGCAAAAGCTTCACATGCTCCTCTAGCCACTGCGCTTTGCTGTTATTTTGATAAATAATTGAGTAGATACCTAAAAGCGTTGTTTTGGACTTAAACTTAGTAACATGCAAACTACTTTACTTGACTATTTTTCTCTAGTATGGTTCCATGAAACTTAGGATTTGAGGATTTTTATCTATTTTATAAGTGTTTAGTTTTTATTTAAACTAGGGTCAGAATTGAATAGGAAAAAGACACAGGACTGGATTGTATTTGAGAAACTATTTAATATTTTTTGTGACCCTTAACTATCCATTCAGTAGCCTGTCTCTTTAATATCAATCTTATCCAAGTGATGTTACTTATCTTGGAATCATGGGACACCACAATCTCAGAAAAATTCATGTTTCCCATGACTCAAAGGAGGAAGAATTATGGTGAAAGTCAATAGTTTGTGTCATATTAACAAAGAATTTATAAGTTGTATAAATGGCATTGGCAACCATATTTCTTATTGAACAAGGGTTATAAACATGTAACAAAAGTGACATACAAGGGATTGGTAGTCCAACTATTGTCCTTAGATCGGTGCAATATGTAAAGAACCACAGGAAATTCTATAGCACATTGGTTAGATTTTCTTGATGGCCTCAGAAGTAGGGATGGATTGAGATGTGTACCAGTGAAAGAAGCTAAAAAATCAAGTATCTTTTGAAGTATTGAAGCTTATGAGTTTATATGTATGTGTATGTGCATGTGTATGCATGTAGAGATATATGTGTAGACACAGAAGTATGTCTATATCATATGTATAAGCATATTTGTTGTCATATCTAATTCTTTATATAAAATGGGAACATAACACAATTAGTATTCTGGGTCACTTGCAGTGTTTTTATTTCCAACACTCTTATTGTGCTTTGGGATAATATTAACCTTCCCTCTCCTGGCCTAGGTAATGACCCATCAGCACACATTTGTAAGACATCTGGTCAAGAGTAAAAGGCAAAATCCTTGCCAATAAAATATTCATCAAATAGTCTCTACGATAATTCTGTGATCTTGTTTAGCCAGTAAAACCCAGTGGACTTAATGGTATTTTTTCCATATTTTTAAAATTCTTTAATTTTGAATTTCAAATTTTATGCCTTCCTCCTTCTTTCTCCTTCCATCCCCCTGCCATAGTAAGCAATCAGATATAGGTTATACATTGTAATTATGCAAAACATTTCCATATTGGTCACTTTGTACAAGAAGACTTGAATAAAAGAGAAAAACAAAGCAAAAATAGCATGTTTCAGTCTGTATTCAAACAATATCAGTTCTTTCTCTGGACAATCTTGAGATTGTCTCTGATCATTGTATTGCAAGAATAGAGAAATCATTCACAGTACTTCACTGAACAATATTTCTCTTAATGTGCATAACATTTTCCTAGTTCTATTCAATTCACTATGCATCAGTTCATGTAAGTCTTTCCATGCTTTTATGAAATAATCCTGCTTATCATCTCTTACAGTACAATAATATTCCATTATAATCATATACTACAGTTTGTTTAGCCATTGCCCAATTAATGGGCATTCATTTGATTTTCAATTCTTAGCCACCACAAAAAGAGCTACTATAAATATTTTTGTACAAAAAGGTACTTTCCTCTTTTTAAAAAATGTCTTTGGGATATAGACCTAAATGAATTATTAATGGGTCAAAGGGTGAATACAGTTTTATGCTGCTTTGCGCATAGTTCCAAATTCCTCTCCAGAATGGTTGGATCAGTTCACAACTCCACCAATAGTGCATTAATGTCCCAGTTTGCCGATATTGCCTTCAACACATATTTTTCTTTTTTGTCATATCAGTCAATCTGATAGGTGTGAGGTGGTACCTCAGAGTTGTCTTAAGTTGCATTTGCCTGATAAATAGTGACATAGACCATTTTTTTCATATGACTGTAGGTAGCTTTGATTTCTTTGTCTGAAAATTGCCAGTTCAAGGTGTGGAGTCAAGATGGAAGCATAGAAGTAGGAAAACTCTGTGGGCTCCCCCAATAACCATGGCAAACACATACAAAATATGACTCTAAACATATTTTAGAGCTACAGAACCCACAAAAGGAAAGAGAGAAACAAATCTCCTGCTGAAGGTACCCCAGCAGCCTGCCAGGAAGGGTCCATCGCAGCATGCTAGGAGCTGAGTCCAGACCCATGTGAGCCCAAGCTTTTAGCCACAGCTGGAGGTACTTCAGAAGAATAGATCACCAGCAGCTTCCAGAATTATTAACCCATAAACAGCAAAAACAAAGTAAAAGGTCAGTGGAACTCTGCTGGACCTGGGGTGGACGGAGCACAGTCTGGCCTGAATCCCCGGAGTGAGAAGCTGTGGAAATGGTGGCCCTGTGGCCACCTCCACATGGTGGCTTCAGAGCTCCTGGACTACAGTTCATAGGAGGTGGTGGATGGTGGGGGAAGAGAAATGACCAGTGAGATGCTATGTACTCTTGCCTAAATCTGCCTGGAATAGGATCACAGTCTTGGATGCTGGTCCTGAGATGCATGACCAGTGAGCCAAAGATGGTGGGGGTGGTAGGGACAGTAACCTTCTAATAGCTACAGCAGGTGTGAAAACCCCAGAGATTTAGGACAAAGCTCTTTGCTCTGGAAAAAGAGTTCTACTGTGGCAAAGAACTCAGAAGTTAAATAACTGAGTGGCAACGTGAGCAAGCAAAGAAAGCAAAGCAAGCACAGCAACCCAACTTTGGATTCCTTTTATGGGGATGAAAAGGATCAAAGCATGGAATGAGAGGAAGACAACACAATGAGAACACCTGCACCAAAAACTCCCAAGAAAAATATGAACTGGTTAAAGGCCATGGAGGAGTTAAAGGAGGATTTTGAGAATCAAGGCAAATTGGGAAAATACACAGATCTATAAAGACACTTCAGAGGTGAAGCTCTGAGCTTTCCAGTACAGAGGGGCACCAGGGACCCAGTCTCACTCACTCAACTGGCATATTCAAAGCTCTCACTTTCAAAAATTTTCTAAGGAATGGACACATAAGTGAAATTTATGGGAGTAGAAGTTAGAACAGCTAAAAACATTTGAGCAGATTTTCTTAAAGTCTCTACACTTGGTAAGCCCAATTTTAGATCAATAATTTCTGTATGTGATGATTTGGAAATGCAATTAATGTCATAATGTCATTGTGTTATTAGTGTATTTCTAAATTATAAAATTCTCTTATAAATCAAGGGACCATTGTGAGCCAGAAATGGTATTAGGTAAAGCAATTTTTAATCTGGATTTTGTTGAAACTAAAATTAAAAAAAAATACTGTGCAGAAAAAAAAGAAAACCAAGTGAAAGAAGTGCAGGTAAAAATGGGAAAAGAAATGAGAATGTTGGAAGAAAATCATGAAAAGAGAAACACCTTAAAAATAGACTAACTCAAATGTCAAAAGAGGCCCAAAAAGCCATTGAAGAAAAGAACACTGTGAATAGCCAAATTTGGCAAATGGAAAAAGAATTCCAAAAGTTCACCGAAGAGAATAATTCCTTTGGAATTAGATTAGAGCTAAAGGAAGCTAATGATTTTATGAGAAATCAAGATAGTATAAAATAGATCCAAACAAATGAAAAATAAAACAGAAGACAATGTGAAATATCTCATTGGAAAAACCACTGACCTAGAAACTAGATCCATGAGAAATAATTTAAGAATTATTGCAATACCTGAAAGCCAAGATTGAAAAAAGAACCTAGAAATCATCATTTAAGAAATTCTCAAGGGAAATTTCCCTGATATTTTAGAAGCAGAGGGCAAAATACAACTTGAAAGGATTCACCAATCACCTCTTCAAAAAGATCCCCAAAAGAAAACTCCTAGGAATATTATATCCAGGTTCTGGAATTCCCAGATTGAGAAGATGATATTTCAAGCAGCCAAGAAGAAACAATTCCAATATTGTGGAAACACTATCAGGATAACACAGGATCAGCTTCTATATTAAGGGACTGGAGGGCTTGGAATATGATATTCTGAAGGTCAAAGTAGCTAGGATTAAAACCAAGAATCACCTATCCAGCAAAATTGAGTATAATGCTTCAGGGGATAATATGGTCATTCAATGAGGTGGAGGAATTTCAAGCATTCTTGAAAAAAACAGAGCTGAATGTAAAATTTGACATTCAAATACAAGAAGCATGAGAAGGTAAACAGAAAAAAAATCATAAGTAACTTATCAAAGTTGAACTATTTACATTCCTATGTGGACAGAACAATAATTGTAATTTATGAAACTTTTCTCAGTATGAGGATAGTTTAAGGGAATATAAATATATATTTATGTATACATCCATATATATGTATATATGCATATATATATGTCTTTATAGGAGGGTATATATGAATATGAATACATATGTGAGTGTGTGTATATATGTGTACAGGTAAATGATGAATTGAATAGGAAAGGATGATATTTAAAAAATAAAATTAAGAGGCAAGAGAGCAATATAATGAGAGAAGATAGGGAGAGTCAGAATACAGTGAATTATCTCATATAAAAGACACAATGGAAAACAGTTTCCATGGATGGGAAGAACAGGAAGGCAAAAGGGAATGGGTCAATCTTACCCTCATTGAATTTGGATTATGGAGGAAAAAATATACACATTCAATTGCGTAGCTTACCCTACAGGAAAGTAGAGGGGGAAGGGGATAAGAGGGTGGATGACAGAAGGGAGGGCAGATTGAGGGGGGAGGGTAGTTAGAAGCACACACTTTTGAATATGGACAGGGTCAACATAGAAACTTTAACAAGTGGGAAGTGGGATAGGATGGAGAGGAATATAATCAGTCTTTCTGACTATATCCACTATGGCAATGTTTTTTTTATTTGTTTCTTTCTTTTCTTTTTCTTTCTTGTCATTCATTTACATAAGATTTTTGAGTTACAAATTTTCTCCCTGTCTTTCCCCATCCCCTAACCCCAAACAAGCAATCCCATTGTAAAGCCCCTCCCCTTATCTGCTCTCTTCTGTGCCCTCCTCCAACACCCCTCTAACTTTCTGGTAGGGCAGGGAGGGTCTCCCTAGGCAAGCCCCAGTATATCTTAATTCCTAGTTGCATGTATTGCAGAGCTTTAAATTCTAGATTCTTTTGGGTCCTCCCTTGTCACCCAACCCTACTGGAAGGACAATCAATTCAATACAGGCTGTGCATGTGTAATTACACAGGACATCTTCACAGTGGACATATTGTAACAATCTGATCATATGTCCCTTCTTCCTATGCCACCCCCCTTGTTCTGTTCTCTACACTATCCCTGTTCCTTTACTGAAGAGTGTGCTTCCAGCATCCCTCCACAATATCCTGAACTCCCCTCCATCATCCCCCCTCTCATCCCTGTTCCCCCTATTCTCCTGCATGTCATGATACCCAGTTGAGAGTTTATGTCATTTCTTCCCTAAGCAAAAATCAATGAGAGTAAATGAAAGTAAAGTTGTAACAGTTATCCCTTGCCTCTTCTATATGGGATGATTAACACCATTTTGTCTCTCCCTGTCTCCTCTCATTCTAGTCCTCTCCCACCTCAGACTTTCGCCTTTTAAAGTATCATTCCTTCATATTCAATTGATACTATACTCTCTAGGTACATACATACACACATGCTTAGATATGTATTCATACATATATATATATATATATATATATACATATATATATATATATATATATATATTTAGCCTCCTATATAGACACATGTGTAAGTATACATTTGTATTCCCTTCACCAATCCTCATACTAAGAAAAGTTTCATTAGTTACTATTATCACTTCACCATATCAGCATGTAAATAGTTCAACTTTGATAAGTTCTTTATTATTTCTTTCCCATGTTTACCTTCTCATGCTTCTTGTGTTTGATTGTCAAATTTTCTGTTCAGTTCTGGATTTTTCAGCAAGAATGCTTGAAAGTCCTCCACCTCATTGAATGACCATATTTTCCCCTGGAATAATATGCTCAATTATGCTGGGTAGTTGATTCTTGGTTTTAATCCCAGCTCCCTTGATCTTTGAAATAT
>JAQQSW010012513.1:0-12510 GCA_028646575.1 Pseudocheirus occidentalis
GAACAGATTGTGGGAGGGGTCTTACAGTGTGATCAATGTTCTGGGCTGGGGGGTAGGGACAAAAAGGGGAGAAAATTTGTAACTCAAAACCTTGTGGAAATGAATGATATAACCAAGAAAATAAGTTAAAATTAAAAAAAAAGTTTTACTATAAAGGCTTGAGAAATAAATCAGAGGCAAGAATCTCCAAAGAAAGAGGGGATGTGAAAATTTTCCACTCATCATTATGGTCATAAGAAGTCCAGCATAATGAAAATACAAGTTAGATCAAATGAGAAACAGAAATTCCATTACTGATATAATGAATGACAGAAATTATATGAAGACAGCTTTTAAACTCCAGTCTCTCTGGGAAAGAAAAGGGGGAAAGCAGAAGAAATGAGCAATATCCAGAATTGTTGATTCAAGTGCTTCACAGTGAGACATGAATTACTAGCAAGCCACTTTAGTAGCTTCCTTTTAGATTTGTCTGATCTCACTTTTAAAAATATAAGAAACTACTTATCTATTATCAAAGGATTAAGAATACTAGTGGCCCTTCCAAATATGGTCTGATTATGTTTTTATGTATTTTATGCACACAGCTTTTACCATGAAAAAAAAAAAAATATATATATATATAAGCACCAATAATAAAATGATATACTGTTCAAGAAGCAAAACAGGCATGCCAAGAAGTCCTAGAAATGCAAAAAACAATTTCTTATTGATTCTGTCATTTCAAACTGGTCCAAAGTGCTATCACTATTTCTCTCTCTTTCTCCCTCTTTTTCTCTCTTTCTCCCTCCTTCCTTCCCCCTCCCTCTCTGTTGATTAGCAGTCACTTCTGTACTTAATAGTTTATTCTTGTACCACAAATATATAAGAGAACCAAGTATAATGAGAACATTGTCCACCTAGAAAATAATTTTTTTTTTACAATATGCCACCAATATATTAATGTCAAGAACAATTCAAAGAAAAAATAGCATTTGGGGGAGACAATTGTCTAAGATTATCATAACTCTACCTAGTCTTAAATCCATTATCATCTCTCCTGAAAAGAACTAATATAGCTTCCAAATTAAAGGAATTTTAAACCAAAACATGTTATTTATCACTTTATTCTGAGCTGGGCCTGACTCAGGACTCTGGTAGTTTTAGGTTCAATATCGTTAACATAAGATACTCATAGATCATACAACAGTTAACAAAAGTAGATTTACATAGCCACAGCACGAGAAGGATATTGAACACATTTGGCAATGAGGATTCCTGATTCAAATGAGCCAAATATAGGGGTTGTCTTCATCCCCCTTATTCCCTAGCTCCAAGTGACTGTTTTGTTCTCAGGCGCTGAGGAAGTGATATTAATAGTTTGAACCTTTAGTCCCCTGAGCCAAACAAGTCTCTAGGAATGTTTCAGTATCTTTCTGAGTGGGGTCTGCACCCTCTGTGAAGACTCCTCAGAATGAGAAGGGAGAGAAACTATCTGGAAACCCGAGATAGACTTTTCTAAGACTGACAGACCTGAGTCCTAGGTTTACACAACCTAGGACCCTTCCTGGCTTCCCTTGTTGTCATCAGCATTAGGCCCCTTTTCAGGAGTTTTTGACCTCTACCCTTGCTTGCGACCTTTTCCCCTCCCTTGCTTGGCATTTACCAAATAAGGACAGTCCCACCTCCCTGCCAATAGGAGATAGTGGCGGGCTTCTTTGTTATCTGCCATTGGGTTAGATTTCATGCCAAGACTGAGTGCCCACCTCCTAGCCAATGGGAGAAGGGACAACCAGGGGAAGGGGGCTTGACTGTGTCAGGGTATAAATTCTTGTTATGTCTTTTGTAACACATTGATCCTCACCATGGAGAGGACCACCCTCTTCCTGCGGTGGAAGAGAATAAAACTTCCTGTACCTTCCTCAAGATGCCTCTGACTTTTGATTTTTCTTGGGTTGGGGGTTTTTGGGATCCCCGTACCCACACATTTCTAAGGAAAAAGTAATCTAATTTGTAAGGAGAAGGATTAGAATATTATTCCTAACACACACTGGATGAATAAGGATGATATTAAACTATATGACTTCAATGAAAAACGAATTAAACAGCTCTTGTGTAATTTTTCTTCAATGATACTAAAATGTCATTTGGACTCAAGTGCAAAATTCTTGACATACATTAAGGAACAAGAGACTCTTAAGATTTAGTCCAGAGGTTACAAAAAGCCAACAGATGAAGGCGATATCCTCTGTTCTCTTCCAGAAAAGAAACAAGGTCTAAGGATATGAAAGAGAAAATTATGGTTGACTATGCTAACTTCTTGGCATCCTGCAATAAAATCTGAATGAACAGTGAATGAAGAACATGTTTAAATCAATTAATACCCACACAATACTATTTGTGATGTACACTTTTAGAATTGTAAAATATATCATAAAAGATTCAGGGAGCATGTTAACAAAAAACCTGTTTTATGTATATATGTGCATATATATGTATATATTGTATAATATATGTATATATATATATATTAATGAAATTTAGGACAGTGGTAAAAAAAAAATTGGGTTAGATTTCATGCCAAGACTGAGTGCCCACCTCCTAGCCAATGGGAGAAGGGACAACCAGGGGAAGGGGGCTTGACTGTGTCAGGGTATAAATTCTTGTTATGTCTTTTGTCACTTCCATGACAAAAATTGAAATTCTTACAGCAAATAACAAACAAGTCAAAAACACATAAAAATTCTGGAATAAGCAGAAATCGCTTCACCATATCAATTAAAACCAAAAGTGGCTTACCTAGGGATGAAGCCCATGAAAATATTATGATCCGAGCACAGTTCCTCCATGAGCAACATTAATGTGAATTCATCCAACAATGTATTGACAGATAAACAACGATAAAATGGCTAAGTCATGAGCATTTGTTTGTGGAAATGGAAGCATTTAGGATAGTCATTTAAGGCCAGATGACTGACACTATCAAGTTACCCAAAAAAAACCTCATCTAACACTTAATGATCATTATAGATTATTATACAAGAAAAGGATGGTGTCAGTGCAACACATCAACGTAGTTCATAAAAATTTAGCGCCAACAAGATACCTTGCAAGACATGATCTAGTGGTTAGCATTATCTATCAGTAGCTTGTTATCTTTTACATACACACAACAAATCCCCTCTGACTTACAATCATCTAACTATAACAATGATTTAAAAAAAAAACCTTAGGAATAACAATATTTTAAAGAGATGCTGTCATTCTAAATACCCATAATTTCAAAACTGTTTTGAACAAACTGCTTTCAAACTACAGTGACTAGGGGGAGAGCAAAATCATGAGTAGAATGAGGGACAGAGCATCCCTACTATCCTGTCTATGGTTGAAGTTGTAAGGATGCTTTCAGAGAGAGTGCAGAGGATGAGCTTGCATCCTAATACTTTTTATTCTATTACTTAAAAAAATGTTTTTTATCTGCCTATGCAAGAGTCTAGAACACTGAACTTTAATAAAGAGAAAAACAGCAGGACAATGAATTGTTTTAAGGCCATTTCTATCTGGTCTTCATAAAAAATGCTACAAAGTGATTATTATAATACAGCCATAGTAATAGTCTTATTAATGTGAAGAGGGGGTTTGCTGCAAGGTCTCATGTGCTAAAGTAAGAGGGTTGAACTTGTTAACGGAAGGCCTCTTCTAGTTCTAAGTCTATGATCTTTACAACAGTTATAAATAAAACTCAAATAAGAAATCACAAATGGTAGTAGGTTATGTATTGCTTTATTTTATAAATCAAATAAATCTTTATTCAATTAGACACCAAACATAATGACTTTTGTGTTCAAATGCTTGTTTTATTGTCCTATAAAACAAATCTATTAATTGTTCTTGATTATACGGAGACCAAATATAACTGTCCATATATGATACACATATATAAATTTATAAAGTAAAACTAATATTTTATTTTAAACTGCCTTCATAGACTGGTTAAGTGATTATTAGGCAGATCTTTGGTTTTTTTTTTTCAGAGCAGGCACTTACTAAGTTGGGAATTATATCAAGATAATATTTTGAAAAATTGTTATCCAGTTTTCCACAAATGCAGTTATTTTATCTTTTTCTGATCATAATGTAAATTTTCGGACCTTGCACTGACTTATTTACAGTGTTACAGGACAATTTCCACCCAACACAGAAGTTTCAAGAGGTAGTTTGTTTTATACAGTGCGTTCATTTGTATTAATACCCAAGGAGAGGTCTTATCTTCACCTTGACATGAGGCAAGTACTCAGCAAATTCTATTCCTGGGGAGACAAAGTTTAACAAAGCCACAATATATACTGCCAATGTCTTCATCAAGTCACTCTCTGCCTGCAGAACAGTCCCAGAATCCCTGAAAACATCAGCAATGCCCTCTTCCAGGATTTTTGTACACATACAAGAAAATCCTTCCTTAGGGCTTCTGAACCAACCAGCAAGGTTCCAGGAACTCTGCAATAACAGCACTGCCCTTCACCAGCAGACAAATCTGGCAAAACAACATGAAAACAGACAGACAAAATACCAGCAACACAGCTATGCCTCCTCAGTTCTTGGCAGCTCCAGGTGGCAGTTCTCAAAAGTCCTGGGCAGCTCCAACTGGCCCTCAGCAGTTTTTCTCTCTCTCTGCAACTCTGGCCCCCAGCAATTCTCCTTTCTCTCTCTTTCTGTCTCCCTCCCTCCATGATACTGCTTCCCCAAAATTCTTCTGGCCTCCTCTGCTTGGGCTTCTCTCTAAATCTCCTCCCAATTCAGCCTTCTCCACATCAACAAGTCCATCCTACAAGTGGGATTCACAAGTTCTGGGTTTTAACACTCAATCCAAAAAACAATTCCCCAAGTAAAGGGGGATATTTAAATTCCATTGCCATTACACCAGCCTACTAGAGACAAATCTTTCTGAATGGAGATATGCTGGATTTCTGACCAGATCAATCTTGAATACCTTTCCAGCTTGGCAGAACTTTCCAGGGCTTGACTTTGATAACACAGTCACTCAGAGTTATCTTTTGTCTCAATTCACACCTAGCCCTTAGTCATTGTATGGGCATTGCCTCAGAAAAACCGAGACCTGGGAAAGACCTTAATTTAGAAAGGTCAAGGTCACCCACTGCACCCCAGGTTATCCCCAGTCATCTTGAGTTCTGTTTTGCTGGACTTTGATGACTCCAGATGAGAGAATAAGGCTGGCATTTTTGCACAGCTCTGCCTCAATTAAATCCAGTTCACAGGCAAGTCAAAACATCAGCCCCATGATGTCACCAATCCTCTTCAAGAACAAAGGACAAACAATAACATCACTTCCATACCATGATGAAGCACCAGAGTAGAGATCAACTAGCAGAAAAGGGTAATCAGAAACTGTCGTTTTTAATACAAAATATAAACCCATGGCTAAGTCATTTTACTATGTAGTATGATAAACGGCAACAGCACAGGGAGGAAGTGCTGTCCTTGGAGGAAAAAAGTTTAATAAGTCACCACTCCCATACATTCTGAACACTGAAGCTGATGCAAATGAAGTATAGGATTGAAACAAGCAAAGGTATTAGAGAAATCAGCAAGAATAAAAGCTGAAAATACAATACACAGCACCTAATCTAGATACTGATGCTTATTATAATCAAATGCATTATAATTATAACATTATCAAATGTAAAATCTTCTAAGCTTATGGGTTTTTTTAATAGCTCTGTGTGAGGCAACAATTCCTTACATTCCATTAAAATGAAATCCACAGACCAACTTACCTACTTGAGATCATTTAAGAAATAATGCTTTTTCTATAAGACAGTTCTGAAGGAAATAAGCCAAAGTACATCTTACCAGAGTAACAGCCAAAAAATCCCAAGGGTAACACTGACAAAAAGAATACACAACAATCCTAGTAGAAATCAACATTTAAAAAGACAGTATGAGAGAAGATGCCGTACTTTAAAGTATTCTCAAAAACCAAACCCAAACAACAAAAATCAGGGGAAAAAAGACTAGTGCAGAAGAGGACATGAAAGAACCATAACTGTAAGCTGACAGAGAGAGCAGACAAAAGGATCACCCTTGATGGCCAAAGCCATCACTGAGCAACATTTGTTAATTCATGGCAAACTCTGTAAATATATCTTAAAATCAACTTGGTGCTCTGGGTGGTGCAGATGACCAGGAGGGGGCAGCTTACCACTGTAACTATAAAGAAACTCTGAGGAAGAAAAAGTCCTACTGACTGCATCTGATGAAGAATAGACCTCGTCTTCCACCCTCTCAACGAAAGAGGACTCAAAGATATTTCAGATAAGAGATTTTTTTATGAAAACTTACAACTATAAAGGATATGGTTAAAAAGAGTCCCATTCTTTTCAAAGAGAACCTAACACAAATAAGTCATTATAGTAACTTACATTTATTTTTTCACATTTCAATATCCTCAAGATACAATAAATTTTACCATATCTATCAATCTACCATCTGAAAGTTTTACAAAAATAAGTAGCAATAAAAATGTAGCAAAAATAGCAAAAAAAAAAAAAAACAACAATAAAATAATAAGCAACAAGAGTACCAAGGTTGTGGTCTTTATTCCTGTTCTGGCCAGGGGTAACCAGGACTAGTCCAACATTAGGCAGCAGATTGAAATGCAATGAGGCACTCATGGGCCATAAAACATTTAACAAAAAGTTTACCCTAACCACAAATCAATAAGGATACAATGTTATTTCAGGTGGATGAAGTTCTCTTCTGATTGTTTACAGCAGAGACAGCACTGAATCAGAATTGTGGTGATTCTTACAGAAGGAAGAATACCATTATATCTGAGTAGTTCAAACTCTTCATAGTTGGGTTTTTTTATACCTCAGGTGGCCAAGAAGCCACACCAACAGATGAAGGCACAAGATTTATCAAGCTCCAATGACAACTTCTTTGTCCCTTAAAAAAAAGAGCCTAGGGAAAAGAGATGACCCTTCTACCACAATTTGCCCATAGGTGCCAACACACCACAAATATGATAAAGGTCCATTTGCTATTTAATGGCCCTGGGTTTCTACTAGGTAACCATGCCCTTAGGGACATAAAAAACCTGACTCACATTGTACCAGAGGTCTTTGCTATTAAGTTATTAATTTAGTTTTCAGTCAGGTCCAACTCTTCATGACCTCATTTGAAGTTTTCTTGGCAGAGATATTAGAGCGATTTGCTATTTCCTTCTCCAACTCATTTTACAGATGAGGCAATGGAGGCAAACAGGGCTAAGTGACTTACCCAGGGTCACACAGCTAGGGAGTGCCTGAGGCCACATTTGAAGACGAGTATTCCTGATTCCAGACCTATCCACTGTAACACCTATCTGTCCCTACCAGAGGAGGAAGTTAATAAAAATAAAAGAAAAAGAAAAATGTGAGACGGTGCTGGGGAAATATGGCTTATACAAGTGTCACAACTATGGTTGCTCATAGGATGAACCAGTCAGTCATGAATGGGAAACGCCAGGTCCTGCTCCTACCATTATGTAAGTCTTTGTCAGGGCAGCAGAAATGGTAGCATCAGTCATGAGTCCTTCCTGCTATTAATCAATAGTACAACAAGTATTTGTTAAAGAATCTACTGTGTCTGGGCTCTGTACTGGGTTCCAAGACAATCCTTGTGCCCCCAAAACTTACATTCTACTGGTGGCCTGAGGAGAGAGAATACATGTTAACAAATAAATTGATTAAAGATATATACAGATAATCAAAAGGGACTAGCTCCAGAAGCAGAAAGTCTTGATTTTAAGCTGAAGCCTGATACACTACAGGTTACAAGAGGTACAGTCAGGGCAGCCAGGTGATGCAGTGAATAGAGCACTGACCCTGGGGTCAGGAGGACTTGAGTTCAAATATGGCCTCAGACACTTAACGCACTTACTAGCAGTATGACCTTGGGCAAGTCACTTAACCCCAATTGCCCTGCTTTCCCCCCTCCAAAAAAAGCAAAAAAAAAAGTAGAGAGAGAAAGCCAAGAATGGAACCAGACTATATAAAAACATGGAAGTAGATTAGATTTGAAATATAGAGAACAGCAAACAGACTAGTTAAGCTGGGATGTAGACCATGTGAGGGGGAGTAATCTACAAACAGCACCAAAAGATACACTGGAGCCAGATTTGGCTTTAAAAGCCAGAGGAATTTGCACTTAATCCTAAAAGGCAATAGGGGAACCCTGAAGCTTCTGTGCTCCAGGAATATCATACTTCAGCTCCTCTGCAGAAGATGCCTTAGAGAACAGAGAGTTTAGACGCAGGGAAGCCAATAAAGAAGCTGGGCAGCACAGTGGATCGAGTGCTGGGCCTGAAGTCAGGAAGACTCATCTTCCTCAGTTCAATTCTGGCCTCAAATAGGTACCAGCTGTGTGACTCTGGGCAAGTCACTTCACCTTGTTTGCCTCAGTTTCCTCATCTGTGAAATGAGTTAGAGAAGGAAATGGAGTGCTGACAATTCTTCACCAATCATTCTCAAATATAAATCCCCCTGTTGTGATATCATTTTTCTCTCCTTCCCTCCTGCCCCTCTCCCACCTATTAAGGAGGGCAAGAAAAAAACAAAGCCCATTACAAACATGCTTGTTTATGCAAAACAAATCCCCACATTAGCTATGTGCAGAAAAATGAGAAAGAAAGAAAAAGGAGGAAAGAAGAAAGGAAGGAGGGAAGATGTTTTAATTTGTACTCTGAGTCCACTGTTCTTTGGCTACAGGTAGAGAGCTTGTCTTAGGAGGGCTGTGGAGATGTAACTGATCATGGTGCTGACCAGAGTTACCAAATCTTTAAAAGTTCATTATCTTTACAATCTTGTTGTTACTGTATTAATTGTTCCTTCTGATTCTGCTCCCTTCACTTCACATTAGTCAAGATAAGTTTTCCAAGGGTTTTTTATGAAGGGGTTAGATGACACCAGAGAAGAAGAAAATATATACACACATACATAATTTGAGGGATACCAGGAAAAGAGGAAGTGTCCAGGTCAAAAACTATTCTCATTAAGTACCAGTGATGAAGGGAGAGTCAGTGACCTACAATCTCTTGAGCATCAAGAGAGATAAGACTAGAAAGGTAGCTTGGGAGGAGGCCCAGATTATGTAGTGTCTAGGGATATCTATCTATCTATCTATCTATCTATCTGTCTGTCTGTCATCTATCATCTATCTGTTATCTATCTACCTATCAATCATCTATCTATCTGTCTGTCATCTATCATCTATCTGTCATCTATCTATCTATCTATCTATCTATCTATCTATCTATCTATCTATCTATCTATCTATCTACCTACCTACCTACCTAGTTACTAGTCATCAAAGTAAAGAGCCATGATGGCAATGGGGAAGCAGTCACATAGCATATAGTAACTTGGCTCCTAGATTCTATCTGCTGTCACTTTTAAGCTAAATTCAAAAAGAGGGGAGAAAAGCAGTCCTCATATATACTGCTGCTGTACCGCCCCCCCCCCCGCAGCCAGTGATCACCCATTCTACCTAGTAATTAGATTTATTTTGTCAAGAAAACTTAATGAGATAAATTTTTTCTCTCTGACTTATTTTTCTTTTCTTTCTTTTTTTTTTTTTAAGTTCATTCTATGTTTTGGTACATTGTTTGGTTATCATTCTCTGTTATAGAGTTAATGGCACAATTTTTTATTGTTTCTACAATTCATTCACTGGTCTACTCATTA
The DNA here is from genome assembly GCA_028646575.1 of Pseudocheirus occidentalis. NCBI lineage: Eukaryota > Metazoa > Chordata > Mammalia > Diprotodontia > Pseudocheiridae > Pseudocheirus > Pseudocheirus occidentalis. The sequence goes on from JAQQSW010012513.1 coordinate 9,720, forward strand.
TTAAGGACATAATTACTTACTATGCATTTAGTTCTATATTTCTGGCTCATATTTCCTAATTAGTTTTTTATTGCATTGCTTTTTTTTGTTTGTTTTGTTCTGGATCTATGACTTCAGCTGTAGAAGGACTTCATGGTGAGGAAAGTCTACCAATGCAGAACAGCAAATGTTACAGCTGTGTCCTAAAGGACTGCCTGTGAGCACTGAGAAGTTAACTAAATTTCCTAGGGTCACACAGATAAGTGTCACAAGCTAGACTTGAACCTATCTTTTCCTGACTCTAAGACTGAATAGAGTCAGTCTAAGCCATGTAAAGCATGATAAATTTTGTTCCATTCCTTCATTTTCTGGATGTTTTAAACATATTGTTTGCATACCAGAAGAAAAAATTTTGCTGGGATAGAAAAATTATATTTTTCAAATCTCTTCCCCTCATTCTCCACATTGAGGATAACTGCTGTTTGTTTTTCTTCCACTAATTTTTTTTACATTCCTTTATTCCTCTTCACTCCTCTTTTAAGTCAACACTCTCTGTTTTGCTTGTGCAAATCTGATCCCAGGCTCCTCCAATGAAGTCCCTCTTACCTTGCTCTTCCCAATCCCAAATTCCTTGAGTTGATTTTACCTGTGTCTATCTCCTCATATTACTCTTCATTTTCCCTGCTCAGATAAGAGAAACAAATCCTTCCTGTCTCCTAAGCCTATTCCACTTTAATTTCAGTGATATCAATTTTTAATGTCTCCTTTTTACAAAATGTTTTTCATTCTGCCCCTTTTTCCTTATCCCACTCCTCTTCTAAGATATTCTAGTTTCTATTCTAAGATATCCTAATTTCCCATTCATGAGTACTGTGTTTGCATAATCCTTCCTGGTGATCCTTCTGGTCCTCATATCAGGTACAACATCTGGTGGATATGAGTTTCACTCTTAGGCCTAAGGAGACCACTCATTAACAAAATTCAAAATCCATTTACCACACTCTCCTTCACGCCCCCACCTCACCCCTTTATCTTTGGAGGGTCTTAATTCTCAGAAATATTTATCAAGTGGGATGTGGAGAAATCAGGCTCTAGGGCCTGAAGTGATCTCAGGTTATCTGGTCCAGACTCCTCATTTTCAAGATTAGGAAAAAGGTACAGTGAGTTAAAGTGACTTGCCCAAGGTTACACAAGAAGAGATGAGACCACAACCTAAGTCTTCTGACTTCAAGTACTATGCCCCTTCTACTGTATCTGCACTGCATATGAAAATCCCAAGTATAGCTCCAATTTGTTGCAAGTAAACATTGGACAGCTAGATGGCTAAGTGGACAGATCACTAGATCCAGAATCAGGAAGACTGGAGTTCAAATTCGGCTTCAGACACTTACTAGCTGTGTGATCCTGGGCTAGTCACTTAATCTCCACTTGCATTAATCCACTGAAGAAGAAAACGGCAAACCACTCCAGTATTTGCCAAGAAAACCCCATGGACAGTATGGTTCACAGCATCACGAAGAGCTGGACATGACTGAATGACCCAACAACAATAACAACAACAAAACATTGGTATCCTACAACCACAGATTCAATGTACAGTATATTGGAATATGTTACGGAGTTAGGCAAAAGAATAAGAAAAAAAAAATAGAGGAATCTCAGCCTTGACAGGGAATTGAGAAGTCATCTAGCTAAAAATCTGACTTGAGTAGTAAGTCCTTCTAGAATACCCTTGTCAAGGTAACCATCCAGGCTCCTCCTGAAGTCCTCTAGAAATAGTGCCCACTATACACAGTAGCTATTCACTTCACTTAGAACAATATAAACTATTTAGAGTGGTTTCTTAGATTGAATTTTCCTGACATTCTTTAACTTCCATATATTTCTTACTGTTTTAATGCTATGTAAATATGCTTATGCTCCTGTTTGATGAGCTTAAATGAATACCTTATTCATATTAGGGTTTAAAAAGAGTAATTTCCTCTCTCACTGCCCATAATATATGCTGTTTGGCTTTGCAGTTTTGAAGGGTGACTACAATATTTCTTGGCACACTGAAATTGATGCTTCATTCTGTTGGTGATCTATATGTTTTTCTCTATCAGGACTTTGCCATATATTTTCAATATTTGTGGATATGATATTTATACATATGGCATGGAGAGGTTTTCATTCATAATTTTCTGGAAGACCTACAACTTTAAGATTATCTTAAAATTTATATGAACTGATGCAAGATGAAATGAGCAGAACCAGGAGAACTGTGTACATAGTAAAAGCAACACTATACAATGATCAACTGTGAATGACTTAGCTGTTCTCAGCAATACAATGATCCAAGACAATCACAAAGAACTTACGATGAAAAATACTATGCACTTCCAGAGAAAAATCTAATAGAATCTGAATGCAGATCAAAGCAAATTTTTTTACTTTATTTTTGTTTTTTTGTCTGTTTTCTTTTGCAACATGGGTACTGGGGAAGTTTTGTATGACTGCATATGTATAATCTATATCAAACCACTTGCCTTTTCAAGTAGCTGGGAGAGGAAAGGAGGAAAAAATCTGGAACTAAAAACTTTTTAAAAAAATATTAAAAATGGTTTTTACATGTAATTGGAAAAAATATTTAAAATTTGTACTTGAAGATTATCTATTCATCAACTATATTTAACCCTTTGCACTCCGAACCATTCTGGACATTGGCTACCAGCTACTCGACGCTACCTTGCAGAGAAAACGTGCATTTACAGACCCTCATATTATTTAGTATAATTTTGGAACCAAGTAACGTATTATAATGATATTGGAC
>JAQQSW010012514.1:0-12510 GCA_028646575.1 Pseudocheirus occidentalis
CAGGCTACCCAGAGGCAGAGGGAAGTCCAGCCACACCAAGCTTAGAGAATGAGAGAGAGGTCCAACCACGCCAAGCTTAGAGAAGAAGAGAAAGTTCCAGCCACGCCAGCCTTAGAGAAAGTAGCTAGAAGCAAGTGTTGTGTTCTGAAGAAGAGAAAGTTCCAGCCACACCAAGCTTAGAGAATGCAGCTAGAAGCAAGTCCTGAGTCCTAAGTTTTCTGTGCAGCTGTTTCCCCCAGAGTAAGCAGAAACCGGGAGCCGGGGACACCCAAAGCCTGTTGAGGAAGGGTATAGGTGAAACCTATACAGCCTGACCCCCAAAAACCATAACAACTGTGCAAGAATTTATTCTCTAATGTAGTCAAGGCCCCCTCCCAACTATCTCCTCTCTCGTTGATTGAGAGGCAGACTTCACCAAATTCTTCCCCAAATGGGACAGCAAGAAAAGGGAGGGGGAGGGTCTCAAAGCAAGGGAGGAAAAGTGAGCCTGGGCTGTCCCTGACTCCCACTGGCTGGGAGGAGGGGCCCAAAAAAGGGGAGGAGGGCAGAAAAAGGAAAACGAGAGTGATTGACAGCAGCAATGGAGGAGGAAAAGGGAACAATCTGAAACTGAGTTTTCACTCATCCCATACATGAGCATTAAGAGTTTCCCAAAAGTATGGCAGAGAAAGGGGGTGGGAGGAATAACTATTTATGTAGCACCTACTATGTGCCAGAGGTTAAGTGACTAATGAATATGCCACATTATGCCAGTTAGTGGCATACCAGGCCTCAGGATCATGTTCTTTCTTCTATTTCCTGGTACCTCTGGAGGACTTAAGGCCATATAATCAACCTTAGCCTCTACAACCCAGGCACTTCCTGTCCACAGAAAGTTGAGTCAAAGCACAGTTTTCCTGGGCTCAGGGCCTCCATGATCATTGTTTCCCTCATGGAAGAGGGCACAGAATCAAGTTCGGACCACAGGGCCACAGTAAAAGGGCTGTTTGCCTTGAAACACCTCAATGCTTATCTCATTAGGGTTCCCCCTGTCCCTTAAAAGAACCTTGGTAAGGAAGGTTGGCAGTCTTGGCCTCCTCATTCCTTCTGGGAGGTGATTGCAGTTTCCTGTGCAAAGACCAATGTTTGCCCCAGAGAACATGAGTCCATAAGCCCACCGGCTAGGAGCTCTAGGTAAGGCTATAGCCCCGGGGGATCAGCCAGGACCCCAACGGTTGGTTTTCTTCCCACAATCTTCCTGTTCCAGCCAACCCTCTACCCCCAACACCACCTTCTACAAGTCGGATTCCTGAAGAGTAGCCTAATCAATATACTTATCAAAGGTTTTGCAAAAACCCGATGCACAGATGATACACAGGAGATCGTCTGGAAAGCTTTATTGGAACCCAGAAATGAACAGGTATCCTGATGGGGTACCAGAAGGAGTTAGTCCGAGCTCTCCACCATTTCTTACTCCTTATTCCTCATTCAGTTCAGTGTCATCACCCAGTGGGGCAGTGGTGGTGCCAGTAGCTGTAGTGTAAGGATCTACTGGGACTCCAGCTAACAGCATTTTGCTGCCAGCTGGACCAACACTGGAGGGGGTTGGGTTGGCAGAAGAAACTGTGGGCACAGGACCTGCAGAGACTAGGGGTTTGGTGCCTCCAGTTCCTACAGGTGCTGTACTTGTTGGCAGAATCAAGCCTCTGGGACTGGAAGGTGCTCCTCCTCCTGCTGAGGAAATCCCGCTGTCATTCTCTGGCCATTCCCAGTTATCCTCTGAGAACTTGTCCTTGGGCACACAGCATTTTTTCTTATTGGGACACATAGAATGGTCACTCTCGGTACTCTTGCACTTACTCTGACAGCGTCCTATGTTATTCCAGCATTTTTTATCTCCCCAACCACCTGTGCAGGGAAAGGGGAGAGTGCAGAGTGAATAGCGGAGCCTCAGAATGGGAGGAGTGAAACCTGCCCTGGGGGGCGTTGGTTCTGAGACATTATAATTCCAAACCCCAGTTCCGGTGGATGGCAGCACCAGGCCGGGAGAGGATGGAAGATCTGGCTTGGAGGTAGGTGGGGAAGACGGTAAGAGAGGAAAGCTGTGTGATGAGGAAGGGGATGAGAGAAGAAGGTTGGGTTCCCAGGGAAAGGGAAAACACTTCCCAATGTTTCAGACTCTGCCACGCTTTGGAACCGCCAAACAGTGACAGTGACAGCAAGGGACAGTGTTGCACTTTAACTCCTGTCTTCCCTCCTGTTCCTGTTCTTACCTAAGGAATGCATCTCTCTTCAGGATCTTCCCAACCCAAAAGTCCAGAAGCCACCATAGAAAGCTCAGGAGCATGCCTGCCTCAAGACTGGTGTGGGGGACAGCTGCTTCCAGGGGAGGGAAATCCCAGAGGAGCACCCATTTGTTTGGGATGAAAAATAACCCTCATCCTTGATTTAGTGAAAAAATAAATGCAGAAATCTTTTAGGATAAGAACAAGAATTTATTCTCTTCCCTGGGAGAAGAGGGTGGTCCTAAGACAGTGACCACCCAGAAACCCTGAATCCTCTTATGTCCCCCGAGATGCCCCAGGGCAGATGAGACGTTGGAGAGGAATATCTTGAGCTCTCAACCCCACTGTATACTTCTGTCCCCAGGAAATACAAAGCAAGCTTTTTAATATCTACTCTGTCTAAGGTTCAGGAAATAAGTCCCCAGAAGTTGCTGCTTAGACGTTTAGCCGTGTCTGACTCTCAGTGACCTCTTTTGGGACTTTCTTGGCAATAACTGGTTCACGACTTGCTTCCCCAGCTCATTCTACAGATGAGGAAACAGAGGCAAACAAGGTTAAATTTGCCCAGGCTCTCACAGCTAAGTGTCTGAAGCTGGATTTGACCACCTAGTTGCCCCATTCCAAGATGTATTCCTTTTGAATGCTAATTGGAGTCCTGTGAGGAGATTCCCAGCTAACATGACTTTGTTGCCTTGACCTAGCTCCAGATTTTGGGGGGTGGAGGGAGAGAGGATAATCAGAAGGGCTATCAACTAATGCCCCTGGTCTAAAGGGCACAGTGGAAAGAGTCACAGATTTAAGAGTCAGAGGACTGGGTTCAAATCCCAACTCTTTGCCTCATTGTCTGTGTGATTGGAGGAAATACACTTAAACACTCTAGGCTTCAGTTGCTTCCTCTATAAAAGGCAGTCCCGTGTGGGGGGAATGTTGAACCAGAAAATTTCCAAGGTAACTTTCAGCACTGAAAGAAAACTAAGCTTCTGAGATCTAAGGGGGGTAGTAGCACAGTATGGGAGTAAGGACACCGGTTCTGAAGTCAGAAGACATGGGTTCAAATCCTGCCTCTGACACTACCTATGTGACCTTGGGCAAGTCAACAATACTCCCTGAGCCTCAGGTTCCTCATCTGTAGGAGCATGTAGGGAGTTAGACTAGGTGAGTTATGGCTCTAATAAGGGTGTTGAACTAGATGGCCTCTGAGGCCTCCCTTCCCTTTCTAAATCAGATTCTATGGTCTATGATTCCCCTAATTCCTCATTAGAAGCCCCTGAGCTGGTGAGGGAAAGAAGAACAGGACCTCTGGGAGGTGAGAAGGCTCTGACTCAGGCTGCATAATATCCCTGCTCACTCTTCAATCCCATCTTCCTCTCTCCCAGGAATATCATGCAGGATTTTTAAAATATCTGCTCAGCCAAGACAGCCTGGAATTAAATCACTTCTCAGAGCTAGCAATCAAAGACTTTCATGGATAAACTGTATTGAGATTTGGAGAAAATAACTACTTCTGAGGTCACCAGTGACAGAAGCCGCTCTTCCCAGCACCCTGCGCCTTTCTCTGTCTTCATTCTTCTTGACTTTCGTGGTGTCTTTAATAATGTTGGTTACACTGTTCATCTCCTAACTCCTATCATCTCCCTTGGTTCTGAGATCACTGCACTTTCCTAGATTGCTTTCTAACTCTTTCTGTGCTCTTGCTGCCTCCTCCTCCTGTCTCCCAAATGTGGGCATGACTGTTTTTCATTTGTTTTTATCTTTTATCTGGTATTTTCCCAAAGTACAAGAGAAGACAGTTTTTTAACAATCATTTCATAAAAATTTTGACTTCCATATTTTCTTCCTCTCTCTCTCCCATTCCCCTTCCTAACATGGTAAGCAATTTGCTGTAGGTTATATATGATAAGGCAGGTCTGAAAGGCTTCGTTTCTCCACTCTCTATAATTCACTCTTCACCTGTCATCTTTATGGGGATGATTCTTAAATCTCCTTTTCCAGGCTCACACTTCCAATAGCCCATAGCTCATTTCCACCTGGATGCCCTACCAGTTCTTCAGACTCAACACTTCCACAGCCAAACACTGCATCTTCACTGAAAACCATTTAGGCCTCCTGACTTGCCTAGATCTGATCATGGTATCACCATCCTCTCAGTCATTCAGGCTCAAAAACTCCGAATTGTCTTTGGCTCCTGCCTTTCCCTATATATCCCTTTTCCCATCAGCTTCCTTCCCACTGTCCCTGTCCTAGGACTGGCTCTAACTAGTCCTGTGGACAATGTACACTTGCCTCTATTGGCTAGACCAGCACCATGGGGTTTTCTGGACCCTTCAGTTGGGAAAGATGAAGATTGGGAACATAATTGATCTGTTTCAGTCAAAGGGAACAGAGACAGATATCACTGTGTTCACTGTGCCCCAGAACACTAGACCAAAGACTTTTTCACAGGGTATTCTTAGAAAAGTAAAGAGTTGTTCTAGTTCCTACATAGAGAGTAAACTTATAGCTCATTGGGATGCAGGCTAAAAATCTAACTGCTTTAGAAAATAATTTGGGGGGCAGAGCCAAGATGGCAGCATAGAAGCAATAAGGATCAACAGCTCCCACATAGCCACCTCAAATACCCATAAAATATGACTCTAAACAAATTTTAGGGTTCCAAAACTCAGAAAAATAGAGGAAAACACATCTCCCGCTGAAGGCAACTCAACAGGAAGAGCTCATGACAACTTGCTGCGAGCCAAAACCAGCCCAGCCTGAAACTGTGGCTTGGCCCTGGCGTGACCAGAATGAGCTGCAGCTGGAGCCTTCAGGAGAGTGGATCAGCGGCAGCTGTGGCAGCTTCCAGAATTATCAAGCTATAAGAAACAAGGACTAAGTGAAAGGTCAGTGGAACTCAGATAAAGTTGCAGGAGAAAAGCGGTCCTGCCAAACTGCCTCCAAAGCAAGGAAGCGGCAGAAGCAGCAGTCCTGCAGCAGCTTCCATATGGCTACTTCAGAGCTCCTGGCCTGCAGTCTGCAGGGGTGCCAAGCAATCATTCAGAGGCTAAGTGCTTTGGCGTTGAGTGGCCTGGATCCAAATTGTGGTTTAGGGTGGTGGTAGTGGAGTGCATTTTCAGTGAGTCAAAGCTGGTGGGTGCTGCAAAAAAAAGGCTGCCTCCCAATAGCTCTGGCAGCTGCAAAAAACCCCAGCTATTTGGGACAGAGCTTTCCCCCCTGGAAACAGACTTCCACAGAGCCAAAAAATTAAGTAATTCGCTGGCAACATGAGCAGGCAAAGGAAGCAAAGTAAAAACAGCAACCAACTGTAGATTCCTTCTTTGGGGATAAAAAGGATCAAAGCATGGAACGGAAGGAAGACAACACTGTCAGAACTCCCACACCAAAAGCTTCCAAGAAACATGAAGATTCCCTACTGGCTATAGATCAACTTAAAAAGGACTTTGAAAACCAAATAAGAGAAGTGGAGGAAAAATTGGGAAGAGAAATGAGAATGATGCAAGAAAATCATGAAAAGAGAGTCAACAACCTGACTGAAGAAAACAACACCTTAAAAAATAGATTAGCTCAAATGGCAAGAGGCCCAAAAAGCCTATGAGGAGAAGAATGCCTTAAAAAGTCAAATTTACCAGATAGAAAAAGAATCTCAAAAGCTCACTGAGGTGAATAATTCGTTCAGAATTAGAGTGGAGCAAGTAGAAGCAAATGACTTTATGAGAAATCAAGATACTATGAAACAGAGCCAAACAAAGGAAAAAATAGAAGGCAATGTGAAATATCTCCTTGAAAAAACCACTTACCTGGAAAATAGATCCAGGAGAAACAATTTAAAAATTATTGGACTACCTGAAAGCCATGATCAAAAAAAGAACTTAGAAAGCATCCTTCAAGAAATTCTCAAGGAAAATTGCCCTGATATTTTAGAACCAGAGGGCAAAATACAACTTGAAAGAATTCACTGATCACCTCTTGGAAAAGATCCCTAAAAGAAAACTCCTCGGAATGTTATAGCCAGGTTCTGGAGTCCCCAGATCAAGGAGAAAATATTACAGGCTGCCAAGAAGAAACAATTTGAATACTGTGGAAACACAATCACGATAATCCAAGATCTAGCAACTTCTACATTAAGGGCTCAAAGGGCCTAGAATATGATATACTGGAGATGAAGGGAGCTAGGATTAAAACAAGAATCACCTACCCAGCAAAATTGAGAATAATGTTCCAGGGGAAAATATGGTCATTCAGTGAGGTGGAGGATTTCAAGCATTCTTGCTGGAAAACAAACCAGAACTCAAAAGAAAATTTGACCCTCAGATACAAGAAGCATGAGAAGGTAAACATGGAAAAGAAATCATAAGAACTTATCAAAGCTGAACTATTTACATGCCAACATCTAAAAACAATAATTGTAACTTATGAAACTTTTCCCAGTATGATGATAGGTGAAGGGAATACAAATGTATATAAAGGATACATGCATATATGTCTATATAGGAGGGTTCAAATGTTGCTCCTTTCATAAAGTCTTTGGCAAGTATATTAATAATTACCTAGAATAAATTGTCTTCTGTCTCCACCAATCAACCAATTAGCATTTTTAAAAATTTTTTATTGATCACCATAATTATTTCAAATATCCACTCTCACTCCCAGAGAGTCATCCTAATATAATAAATGATGTTTTTTTAGAAAAGAAAAAAATCAGCAAAACTTCAACACATTGAAACAGTCTCAAAATATCTACAATGTATAGCACCTGATACACTTCATTCAAGTCCTATTTGATCTTTATAATTTTATCACGTTTACTTTTTTCTTTGTTATCAGTACCAAGTCACTTTATTGGGGTATAAATAGTGACAGCTTTTTGGTGCAGATTACAAAAAGGTCAAATAACCCAAATATAGAAGACAGTGGGAATTACTTCCACAGTTTGGAAAGTCAGGTTGATGCTTCACTCTCATTGCAACTGTCTCCAAGGGAGCAGTGGTCAAAAAATTTTCTACCATGCCATATTTGGGGTTAGGGTGCATTTTGTGCAGGTTGGTTACATGGTCACCTGGTTGTTAGATGACTTTACCTGTTCATCCAGGTAGTGGGTTTTGATGAAATCACATAAATGGGGATCACTTTTATCAGTTGCTAGCTTGTGCAGTTCCAGTAATGATTTGACATTTTTTTCCAAGTGCAGAATATATTGTGAAATATAATATAAGGTGTTGGCCTAAGCCTAATTTTTACCAAACTGCTTTCCAGTTTTCCCAGCAATTTTTATCGAACGAATTTTTCCTAGGTAATTTTTGTTTTCCATTTTATCAAACACTGGGTTATTGAGTTCTATTGTTTCTGAATCTCCCTTGTCTAGTCTGTTCTATCGGTCTATCTGTTCTTTACCCAACACCAGATCGTTTCCATAACTGCTGTTTTATAATATAATTTAAGGTCTGAAAGTGCTATTCTTCCTTTATCCTTACTTTTTTTCCATCCTTTCTCTTGATATTCTAGATCTTTTATTTCTCCAAGTGAATGTTGTTATTTTTCTATTAAGTTCTGTAAAGTATCCCCTTGCTAATTTGATTGGTATAGCATTCAAAGTGTAAATTATTTTTGGCAATATTGTTATTTTTATCATGTTGTCATTGCCTAGCCTTGAGCACTGAATATTCTTCCAGCTATTTAAGTAACTCTTGGCTTTTTTAAGGAGCACTTTGTTATTGAAACTATACGTGTCTTTTTTGTGCTTACAGAGATCAATCCCCAGATATTTTATGTATTTTGTAATTATTTGAAATGGTATTTTTCTTTCTATTATTGCTTCTTGTGCTATTATTATATAGAAATGCTACTGATTTTTGAGGACATATTTTGTAACCTTCCATTTTGCTCAAGACATTAATTTTCTCAATTAGTAACCTAGATGATTTCTTAGGATTTTCAAGTAAACTATCATATCATTATCAACCAGGGATAGTTTTATTGCCTTTTTCCTTGTCTTTATCTACTTCATCTCTTTCTTTTGTCTTATTGCTGTTGCTAGCATTTCCCAAACTATATCAAATAATAGTGGGAAAAGTGGACATCCTTGCTTCACTCCCATATTCATTGGGAAAGGTTTTAATATATCACCATTGCATGTAATTCTTGCTTTTGGTTTTAGATAGATGCTTTTTATGATATTTTTTAAAAGTCCATCCATGCCTCTATGTTGTAGAGTTGTTGGGAGTTTTTTAAATCATAAAAGTGCATTGTACTTTATCAAAGGTTTATTTCCTGTGTCTATTGGGTTGATGCTGTGATTTTAGATGTTTTGGTTTTGAATATGATTCATTACTTCAATTGTTTTCCTAAATAGGTTGAGTCATCCTTGCATCTCAGGCATAAATCCCACTTGAGCACAATCAGTGAGTTCTTGGATAAATTGCTGTGGTCTGTCTGATGGGATTTTGTTTAAAATTTTTGAGTCAATGTTCATTGATGATATTGGTATATGGTTTTCTTTCCATGTTCTATCTTTCACCGGTTTAAGTGATAGGACTATATTTTGTCTCATAAAAAAAGATTCTAGTGGGGTGCTTTCTTTCTCAATTTTTGAGAAACATTTGTGAAGTATGGGTACTAATTGTTCTTTAAAAAATTGTTCTTCTCCAGCAAAGTATAGAACCAAGAGTACCCCCTACACACACACACACACACACACACACACACACACACACAAGACACACTTTTTGGCAGTCCCTTTACAGTTAAATCTAATGTCTTTTCTGAGGTTAGGTTATTTAAGATCTCTATCTGGTCTGATAGTTTGGGTATTTTATATTTTTGAAGGTATTTCTTTTTCTGTTCTGTTCTCAGTTTTGTTGGCATATAAATGTGCGTAACTTGTTCTTATTATTTTTTATTTCTTCTGTGATTTCATCTTGCTCATTTGTAATTTTATTGATCTGATTTTTCTGCTCTATTCTTTTTAATCAGATTAGGTAAGGCTTTATCAATTTTATTAGTCCAAAGAATCAGCTTTTAGATTTATCATTTCTACTTTTTTATTTCCAATTTATCTATTTCCCCTCTAATTTTTAGTATTTCCTCATTTTACTTATTTTAGATTTATTTGTTGGCTTTCTATTTTTTTAATGAATTTTCAGTTCATTATTCCTCTCTGTTTCTGTTTTGCCAATGTATATTTATATACATTGTATATAAATATACAATGTATATTTGTAAGGACATGATTTTCCCCATTTTCCTCATTTTCTTTTACATAATTATTAATTGTTTCTACAATTTGTTCTTTGACCCACTCATTATATAGTTAAGTCTCCATTTCAGTCTATATGGTGTGTGTGTGTGTGTCTGTGTCTGTGTGTGTGATATCTCTGAACCAATATCTAATTTTATCACATTATAGCCTATAAAGAATATATTAGCTATCTCTGCCTTTTTACATTTGTTTTCAATATCTTTAATTTATATTCATGGTTAGTTTTTTCAAAAGTTCCATGTGGTGCTAAGAAATAAGTTTGCTATCCCAATTAGAAGATGCTATAAGTTTTTAAGTCTAGATTCTGCAGTAATTTGCTCAGTTCCGCATTTTTCCTTATATTTATCTTTTTGTAAGACTTACCCAAAACTAAGAGGAGAATGTTGAAGTTTCCTTTCACTACTGTGTTTCTATGTGTCTCCTTTTAACTCAGATGTTTCCTCTATGAATTTAGATGCTAAGGCATTGGAGAATATATAGGTTTATTAATGATACTGATTTGTTCTCTATGGTTCCTTTCAGCATAATATAGTTTCCTTCTTTATCCCTTTTTATTTTTTGAATTTTTGTTTTGTCTTTGTCAGATAACAAGATTGCAACTCCTGCTTTTTTCTATTCACTTGATGCATAGTAAATTTTTTTTCCATCCTCTCAGTTTTATTTTGTGTCTGTTTTTTAAACATGTTTCTGATAAGCTACAGATTGTAGGATTTTGCTTTCTTTTCCCATTTGTCACTCTTTCTCATTTTATTGGATTGTTGAATTCATTCATATTTCAAATTATTATTGTTAGGTTTATATTTTCCTCTATCTCTAATACTGGAGTTTTTCAAGTTATGATTTTTTCTCTCTTCTGCTATAAACACAATATTATTTACATTCTTTCAGTTACTTTGCCTTTATCTTTTTTAAAGATGGCCTTGTTCCCACTGGCATATTCCCTCACTACTGATAACCTCCCTTCATTTGTTACCCCTTTCCTTTTAGGGTCTTGCTTTTTGGTTGTTGTTGTTTTTTGTTTTTTGTTTTTGGTCTTGCTTTTATCTGATTATGTAATTTTTCCTGGCCTTTTCCCCTCTCCTTTAGTCAAGTAGATTCTTTCTTCCTCTTTTTCTCTTCAACTGGCCTTGTTTGTTAGGGGATTTTTTTTAAATTTCATATTTTTCACCCCTTTCCATAAAGGTTTTCTCCCACTCTCTTCAATATCCATTCTCTCTCTGTCTACTATTTCTGATTCATGACTCTTCTCATTATCCAGTCTCTCTCTTTTCTCTGTATTCCTCATAACTGGCATTTCCTGCCACAGCCTTGTAGATCTTGCTCCATGAATTCCCCTTTTCCATTGTGCCCCATTCCTAGAACAATGCCAATTATTACAGATGTCAGACAGAAAAATGCTACATGGTCCCATCATCTCTTTAATTATATAGCCCACCACTGACATATACTCTCTCCTGGTTATCTTTTTTCCCTATATTTGCCTAAAAGTCTCCTACCAGTGTCTATGCTGTCCCATTCTGCCAAGCACCAGTTGCCCCTAGCGGTTCCAAATTTATCCCTCCCAATATAGGATAAGTAGACTTTTCAAGCACCAAATCCACCAGGCTACTCCCAATATAAGGTCTTCATCTCCCTTCACAAGCTATCTCTCTTCACTCACAGGAGCATTCATCAGTAAAACCCACTCTCACCAATATGATAAGACTTCCTTCCTTTCTTCAGCTTTTCAATCCTCCCTCCTCCTCATCCACTCCACTATAGGCTCTTCTTTTTCTGAGACCACAGAGGTCACCTTCCCCGCACTGTTAGCCTTTGCTTTCACCCTAGTATATCACACATTCCTCTCTATCCCCCTGTTCCTTTCCTCCTTTCCATGTACCCTCCCATGTTGTAATGTAGTCCAACAATAATAACAACAACAAAAGGCCAAAAACAATTTTTTAAGCCCTGTAGGCATAGGTACTGTCCATAATGTGACCCCTCCCCTATCTGCCTCTTCACTATTACTTCCACCAGTTTTTTTCCTTCAGGTCTCTTTATATACATTTAGAAGGAAATCTCTTACTAGTCTCCCTTTGGTCATTCTCTTGCTTTCACCTTCCTCACCTGCCACATTGATTCACTCCTCCTGCATTTCTATTGTTTGGAGTGTTTGAGAAGCAAACAATCTCTTCAGTTAGGATCTTCTTTCAAAAAAAATATTTCAAATGTCTCTTGATTTTTCAAAGTCTAGAATTTTTCAGGTATGATTAAAATGAGATTTGTAGGTCATCTTGGGAAGCATCTTAGGTTCCATTATACTTCTGAACATAGTATTATATTCCCTCCATTATTTGCTATTGGTTGCAGAAAAGTCTTGCATGATTCAAATTTATTTTCCTTTGTATTTAAAGAACTTTCTCCAGATCACTAGTAGTATGTATTGATATAGTAGTATAGTAGTAGATAGCCTTCCATGCTAAGCAATTCACAGTTCATCAGCCTAGTTCTCTACCCCAGGTGATTTTGGGGAGGTCAGGACTGGCTCCAGCTGGATATTTTGCTCTTTCTCTCAGGCTTAGAGGAGTGATGCATAAATCTCAGTCCCCTTCCTACAAACACTCAAACTTTCCTGCCTACTCCCTCTATTCCTTCTTTGACCAGGCAATAGCAGTTCTGAGCTTTGCAGAGTTGGAGCTACAGGGTTGTTGATTGTAATAGTAATCAGTTTATCAGATACTTAGCACTTAGCAACTTAGGACTAAGTATGGAAGGTGTGAACTCTGTCCATTGTTGAGAAGGTATGAACTCCCCTGTTGACTTGGAAGAAGGCTACTGGCTGAGACAGGAGGCCAGTGCTGTATATAAAGAAAAATTCTAGAGACAGAGAGAGAATTGGAATTGGCTCCTCAGTGAAAGAAGATTCATGGAGACTGAAGCCAGATGAGAGAGAGAGTGGGAGAGAGAGAGAGAAAGAGAGGGAGAGAGAGAGAGAGAGAGAGAGAGAGAGAGAGA
>JAQQSW010012515.1:0-12510 GCA_028646575.1 Pseudocheirus occidentalis
AACTTCTTTCTATTCATTGTCTCACCCCCAATAGAATATAAGCTCCTTGAGAACAAGAACTGTCTTTCTTTTGGATTATATTTGTTATACTGGATGCTTAGCACAGTGTCTAGCAGAGAGTAAGCACTTAATAATTGTTTGTTGACATTCTCCAATCTGTGTGGTCTTTCACTATTAAAAATTATGCATCTTGAGGGAAGCAACTATCTCATTTTTTTGCATTTTTATCTCCAGCACTCAGCAAAGGATAAACTGAAAGTGCATGGCATATAATAAACAATAAATAATTTTTTAATCATCCATTCATTCATTCAATGTAGAATTGTAGTGTTATTGTAACCAGTTATAAGAAATTAAGAATAATTGACAAGACAATAGGTTGGGAGGCATGGGGAGAACAAGAAAATTACTTAAAATCTATAAAGACGCTGCCATTTAACTGAAAATAAGTAGTCAGAATGGCAAAATCAGCCAACCATGACAGTAGTTAAGATGCTGGGGTTCTAGTCCCCTTCCATCTACTGTGTATTTATCATGTATGTACAAATTTATGTAAATATTGCCACCCAACATTAACCTATAAGCCCCTTGAGGGTAGGGGATCTTTGTTTTTTCTTTGTATCCCTAGCACTTAGCAAAGAATCCAGCATATGATAAAAACAATAAATGGTTTTTCACTCATTCACTCATTCAATCGAGATTGTAATACCAAAACAAATGGCAAAAAACAACACGATCTGAACATAGTGAGCCTTTAATCAGGGCTTGTTTTTTGATTGATGGATGGTCTCAGGTCTGTTGGCAATTATCTTCATGACCATGGGCTGGCTAGTCTCTTCCCCTTTGGGGGTCTTCTGAGTTTCCATATCTGAGGTTGAACTTATATGCTTTGGAATTCAGGTTTCTTGTCTATAAAATAGAGAGGCAGAACTAAATGATCTCTAATATCCCAAAATCTATGATCTTGTGATCTCTACAGTTTCTCCAGTTTTTAAATTCTAAGTCACTATGTTTCTATAGTAATCAGGAAAGGGCTTTCTGATTGAAAAGAGAGTGGTGATATTCTTGTGTACATGTATATATGGGGAGTGGGGGTGGAATATGGGTTAGGAGGAAGTAACAGACTAGGAGTTCATTGGTATATGTTTCTTTCAAAACATTCCTGAATAATACTGCCTTATCTTAGATTTAAGGAAAAGTCAGATATGTGATTATAACTAGAACAGCCATAGAAAAGAACCTAAGAAATGAAAGAATAAGCCTGGCAACATTTTCTGAGTGTTAGAAACATAGAGTAGACCTCATGTTCTATCACATCTATTTGAAACTACAAGAAAACAAATATCTCCCAACTCCAAAGAGAAAACAGCATGAATCTTGATAACTTCTAATCTTCCAGGCACTTTAGGAAGGAACACCAAGTACCAATAAAAACACCAAGTTTTTATTAAGCTATTACTATGTGCTAAGCACTGGAGATGCTAAGAAAGTATCTTCTTAGGAAGTTCAAATTCTAAGGAGAGAAACAACATGAAAACAATTACAGTCAATCCTCAACTTTGACAGCAGTAACATTCCTAGAAAACAGGAAAAGGGAACAATGTAAATGTTGATACATTCAACCTTTGAGAATTAGGAGGTTAGGTTCCCAGGACCACCAAAACCTGTTATTTTTCACTGGATATTTCTAAAAATATACTTTTCTGCATATAATTCTATATAGCAAAGCACCAATTCTGATATATGTACTTTTCCTAACATAGTAACCATGAAACAACCCATAAAATGCAATACACATAATAAAATTGGTAACATGCAAAAAACCTTTTTTTTCTCTCTAGTAATTCCCTAGAATTCAGTGACCTTTTACACTAAGAGCTCAATTTTTAAAAAATTTATTTCAACCAATACCCACTTTTTATAACACATAAAAGCTCTAATACCAAAAATACTATATAACAAATAAAATTCTTAAAACAAACTTTTTTAGCCTGTTAACTTTTTTAACATACCTACTATGTTACCTACCTACTATTATATACTATAACATGCTATAAACCTTTCTACCTTGGTGACCCTCTGAATACCAAGGAAGAGGCTGGAACTTTAGTCACTGCTCTCAGAAGACACCCAAACTGGCCAGATCTTGTCATCCCCTTAGAGCCCGAAGGACTTGCACTATGCTTTGGGGGGAATAATTGCTATGTAAAACTTGAATTGTAAAGGCAATGAAAATATGTATTTAATCCGAGGGAGCTCTTCACAACAAGCATCTAGCAGGATACAAACCACTCTACACACTTGCCCATTATCACACCTCTTGTTTTTTTCTTTACTGTATATAGACACAAATGTGTGTAGTGAAAAACAGGTTATTAATAACAATCTCAGGAATGCTTGAAATCACAAAAGTTAAATGCACAAATGCTGGGGACTGACCATATTTACAACCAAGCTACATACAAGATAAATTGGAAGTAATCAACAGAAGGAAGACACTCGTATTAAGGGGGATTGGGAAAGGTTTCCTGTAGGAAGTGGAATTTTAGCTTGAACTTGAAGGAAGCCTTGAGGCAGAGGTGAGAGGATTCTAGGTATGTAGAAATGAAAATACCCAGAATCTGGAGGTGGATTGTCTTATTCAGGGAACAGAAAGGAGGCCAGTGTCACTGAATCATAGAGTTCATGGAGGGGAGTAAGGTATAAAATGACTAGAAAGGAGGTTTTGAATGTCAAGCAGAGAGTTTTATATTTGGTCTTAGAGATGATAGGGAACCACTGGAGTTTATTGAATAAGGTGATGACAAGGTCAGACCTTTGCTTTAAGAATGTTATTAATATGATAGTTGAGTGGAGGATGGATTGGATTGGGGAGAAATTTAAGGCAGGAAAACCAACCTACAGACTACTGCAATTGTCCAGGGGATGAAAGCCTGCACTAGGGTAGTGACAGGGTCAGAAACAAGAAGCAGGCATATACCAGAGATGCTACAAAGATAAATCAACAAGATTTGGTAACAGAGGATATGGAATGAGGGAGTGCAGTGAGAGATTAAGGAGTTGACAATGATACCAGGGTTGTGAGCTGTTTGCCTAGGAGGACAGTGTTGACCTCAGTGCTTCAGAAATTAAACAGAAATGTGCATTTCTCTGATATGAGCTGAGTCCAGTCCAAATTCCATTATTTTTTCTTTAACTTCTTAGCTTTAACTTTGCCAATACCCTTCATTTTCTTCATTTTCCATTTTGCTGAAGCATGGGTTAAAATAAATTGGGTTGAAGTTTGTTAGGAAGAATAAAGTGGCCCTAAAAGAAATACACAAGCAAGGTTTCAATGGAAAAAAGGCTGACGTGAAGGAAAGAGGGTCTTGACTTTTATCAGAATATTGAATAGAAGTGTAACACAAAGGAGAACAGAAAAGAAAGGACAACTGAACAATTAGTGCTTCAAAACAGGCATGAGGTTCTTCCCAAAGAGGAAAGAACTAGATGCTCTAAGGAGGAAGCTGCTTATTCTCCAAAGAATGCTATAATGGCATATAATGGAGGAGGAGGAGGACAATGACGAGGAGAAGGAGGAAGAGGAGGAAGAGTCATTGTGGTGGTGGTGGTGGTAGTAATAGTAGTAGCAGCAGCAGCAGTAGTAGTAGCAGTGGTGGTAGAGTAGTAGTAGTAGTAGTAGTAGTAGTAGTAGTAGTAGTAGTAGTAGTAGTAGTAGTAGTAGTAGTAGTAGTAGCAGTAGTAATAGTAGTAGTAATTTATATAGTGCTTTAAGGTTTATAAAGAGTTGTATAAATATCACCTTAGATGAGAGATCTTCCAGCAAGGAAGGGTCAGAGGGAAGAAAAGAGTAGTAGTAATTGTTGAGTCCCTGCTCAGAGGTATTGTGACAGCTATTTATATTAATTTATTATTTATTATATTCATTTATGATAACCACAAAGATTCTGGAACATACTATGGATTACAGAACGGTTCTCCTCCTAGGACTCTGCAACATCATTTCTACTCCCAGCCTCTTCTCTTCTAGGACCTACAAGAAGCTGGAGAACATGAAGAAAAGAGGTGATGACACTAAAGTTAAGAAGCTTAGTTCTTAAAAGGAAAAAAAGCAGGTAGCTGTGCAGAAAAGTCACAGTGTTTAAGCAGCTGTTCACAATTGTTTATTGTCCTCCCAGACTATTTAAAGGGTATAAGTACATTTCTTTGATGCTTTCAAATGAGCTTGTTTAATGTGTGCAAACAAGATCCAGTCCTTGAGTATGTTTGGAATGGAACGCAGTGATTTCTGAGTGAAGTTGAATATGGTTGTGTTTGTGTAGAGTGTAGAGGAGGTTTTGAGTGAGTGAAAAGAAAGAAGGGGAGACAGAGGAGAGAGAAGATAAGAGGAGGGGATCAGTTTGAATGACTAGGGAGTGAGAATGAAAGTGTGGTTCATGGGGAACTTGATGGCTTGAGAGCCCATAGATTGAGGTGTTTACTTGTAAGTTTGTGAGAGAGTGAAAAGATTGGGTTGTGGTGCTATTAAAGGTTAGAAATACTCTGTTTAGTATTTCAAACCCTGAGATTGCACTTAGCTTAGGTTTCTGGTGCCCTCCCACAGAGAATGCTAAAATTTGGAAAGCAATGAGGAGAGAGCCCTGGCAGATGTAAACATCTGATCGGCACAGTCCTCAGTCCCAAGTAATCTCTGGATCAGAAAAGAAAGCATTCAAAGAGAAGTCAATAGATTCAACATCTGGATATGAGGGTATGGTGTGGTGGAGAGTAGGGGGGAGGAAGGGAGATATGCCAGGTGTTACCTAGCATTAATGAGTTATCCATGAAATCCTTATGCTGTTCAGGCAAAGTATGTCACACAAACAAAAAGTGTCATTTCATTTTCTCAGTGGATGTTTTCAGGATTAATAGAAATGGTCAAATACAGAAGGAAAGCTCAGCAAAGTAATAGTATTTTAGGCCTTGTACAGATGGATGGCAAAGAAGGGGGAAACCAAACATTTTTATTAGAAAAATGAAACAGAGCTGTGTGCGCACATCTGTGTGTATGTGTGCATGTGTGTGTGCGCATATGCACGTGTTTGTGTATAGTGTTACACTAAGCCTTTCGGGAAAACTTGTATATTAATATAGCAGAGTTTATATGATGTGTGTGTGAGAGAGAGAGAGAGAGAGAGAGAAAGAGAGAGAGAGAATGTTCCTTAATTGAGTAAAGAACCTGCAAGGGGAGACCAGACAGAGCTCACTCTATCACAACTATCTTTTTCACAAGGTCCAAGAATAAAACAGAACTGGTTAATTTGTTTTCTCTCTCTAAGTCACTGCTTTTGCCAAAATAAAAAAGGAAAGAAGGGAAGATAAGGAAAAGGAAAAAGGAAAAGAGAGGAAAATGAAAGAAGAGAGGAGAAGAGAGGGGGAAGGGATGGGAAGGGAAGGGAAGGAAAGGGAAGGGAAGGGGAGGGCCTACTATGTGTCAGGCAGTGAACCAGGCACTTCACAAAAACATTTATAAAGCATTTATTCTGTGCCAAGACCTGTGCTAAGCTCTTTATAATTATTATCTCATTTGATCCCCCACCAACCCTGAGAGATAATAATAATAGGTGTTATTATTATCTTCATTTTATAATTGAAGAAACTAAGGCAGACAGAGTTTAAGTGACTTACCCAGGGTCACACAGGTACAAAGTGTTTGAGACCAGACTTGAATTTAAGTTTCCCTGACTCCAGACCCATAACAACTATAATATAGGTTTTCCATATCGTTGATAGGAAAAATTATGCATGTGTTATTGTGTACATAAGGGGTCATAGTCTATAGCCAAGTACCTAGGCAGGTCTTGTCTTTTTTGCTGAGTCTCATTCCTCAGGAATAAAGACAGGAGAAGCCAGAGGGCCAAATCCTCAAGTAAATGCCTAAATGGACTATTCTGAGGCCAGTTTTCACCAACAGTTGTCACCAGTGGCTTTGACCAGTTTGGGTCAGTCCCACCAGTTCCTTGCTGTTATCATCAGAAAGAGATTGTTAGATCCCTATCCAAGAGGTTTCATTTTTTTGAGAGCACAAGGAATAGGGGGGAAAAATCCCCTTTGTACCAGTGCTGAATGAGCTAATCCAGAGGGAAACAGACTCATAGAAGAAGCTAGGTGAGGGATCCAAGATATCACATGAAGGAAATTTCTGGGGTGCATGGCCCTAAAGTAAAATTCTAGAAATGATATTAGACAGAGTTCATATTCTACAATAACATTTCAAAGGAAGCTGGAAAAGTTAACTGATCCAGCTCCAGCAACTGGTACTTCTATTCCAAGGCTAATTGCTTCCAATGGGAGCAGTGGCTGATGGGAACATTCTTCACTGTACTACCTGTGTAGTTATTCTCAACTCGCCACATGCACCTGTACCCTTTTTCTACCAATATTTGTGTTGACAGATAGATAGCTCCACTCTCTGTAATTGCATGGTGAATTTGGCTTTTCCCAAGCTCTAGTGAGGTTTTGTCATTGTTGCTGTTGTTGGTTTGGTTTTTGTTTGTTTGTTTGTTTGTTTACTTTCCACCAAGAATGTGAATCTCTGGACTTTGGTATGTTTTCCTGATATCAGTCAGAATGAAAGTGCACTACTACCAATACTTTAGGGGGTTAAGAAAATCCTCATATTTAAAGGCAGTGTGAACGAGAAATAACAGGAATCATAATTGACATACAAGTGTTGAAATTCTCATTCTAATTCGCTTTCCATGTGACAATTGGTAAGTCACTTAATCTCTTGTAGTCTCAGTTTCTTCATATGCAAATGAGACAAAAATATTCACATTACCTATGTCACATAGTTGAAAAGCCTATCTTAAATGTGAGTTGTTACTAATAACTCATAAATAAAAGGTTACTGTAATGTTCATTTTACCAACATTGAAAAAATTCACCATCTTCCTTTTGTTCTCTCTGATTCAAGTCTCATTTTCTTAATTAATAGGAGTTTTTATTGTTTAATTCTTTTATTTTGCATGCTTTGCATCTGGAAACTAACCTAATTAGGAACAAAATATATTACTTTGCATATGTAACTTATTAGAGGGAAGATCATGTTGAAATTTCTGGAATAAATGGTCTACACAAATCAAACCATAAATAAGTGACCCCTAAGAGGAAAGCTGGCTTTCCCACACATATGATATGCCAAAGGACATTAGAAGAAAGAAGATGAAAAAGCTTGTTCTTAGTAAGTTCATAATCTGCAGTCCAAGGAGGGAAAAATCCAAATTTCCTATCATATGATCGCCATCATTGGCTTCTTCATCTGTATCTCAAAGCCAATGTAATATGGAGCTCCAATTCTTAATTCTGGTCCTGATATTCCATAGCCTAGAATATTTTTACAGTTTTTGGATCTTGGTCATTCAAAATGTTCCATAATGCCTCTCATATCCACTTTATCCATCACCATTCAGCTATATTAAGCCAGTATCTAAGATCAAGAGGACTGAAACAAGAGAGCCTAACTTGTGCTCAGGATTTCCACATCATACAACATGAGCATTCCATTTCTGTGTTACCCTAATCAACTGTGGGTATACTGCAAAAAGCATGGAAACAGTAATAAATTGGCTCTGGAATTAGAGGAGAATTGGAGATCCACATTTCTTCTGCTCAATAGAGTACAAATACATATGCAAATGAACCATAATTCTAGGAAAAATAATAATTGCTTTATTTTGATATACTTGTAAAGTGATTTTAACCGTTAGCCAGTCAACAAACATTTTTAAGAACCTACTATGTTCCAGATACTAAGTGCTGGAAATACAAAGAAGGAAAAAATAAAGAAGTACCTGCCATCAAGGAGCCCACAGTCTACTGGGGAGACAACATGTCAATAACTATTCACAAACCAAATATATAGAAAATAACTGGGAATTTTGAATAACAATAAATACTGTAAAGCTTGTATTACTTTTTTTAGGTTCTCTCATTAACCTAAGAAATGTCTTCTTTCCCTTTAAATGGGTTATTTGTAGGATCACAAGCCTAGAGGTGGAAGGAACCTCAGAATCTGATGAATCAGAATCAGATGAGGAAACTAAGGCCCAGAAACATTAAACAAGATGTCCGAGATGACACAGATCATAAGTAGCAAAGCCAGGATTGAACCCTGGTCCTCTGACTCCACATCTAACACTCTACTGTCCTTAGATACAGCCATTGCTCTTCAAAGCATGGGCAACATAAATAGATTCTGAAGAAATTGTTGTTCAGTTGTGTCCAACTTTTTGTGACTCCATTTGGGGTTATTTTGGCAAAGATAACTAGAATGATTTGCCATTTCCTTCTCCAGTTCATTTTACAGATAGGGAAACTGAGGCAAACAGGGTTAAGTGACTTGCCCAGGGTCAAACAGCTAGCAAGTGTTTGTTTCTATATTTGAACTCAGGAATATGAGTCTTCCTGACTCCAGGTAACCACCTAGCTGCCCTCTGAAGAGGTTGACAGCTGTTTTAACTATCAAAGTCAAAGAAAGCACACAACTTTACAGTCACCTTTCTACCTATAAAGAAATAACCAGGGTGTATACTTTTGGTATTTGCTTATCTGTTTACCTGTTGTGCACCGCCAATAGGACAGAAGTCCCTTTATGCAGGGTCTCTTCTATTCTTGCCTCTGTGGTCTTATAATCTAGCCTAGCATCTCAGTGTAAAAAGCCCCATATGAAAACTTGCACAATGGCAAATAGAATCCATCGTAGGTTTGAAATGATTAGTGGTATGAATTAGAGAGAGCTGTTGTTGTTGTTGTTGTTGTTGTGGCTATTATTGGTCATTCAATGAAAGCCAGTAATTCCAATAGTAAATAAATTACTTGGAATATAGGCAAAGAAGTGATCCTACCAAGCTCCTTTTATGAAACAAATATGGTAATGATACCTAAATCAGGAAGAATAAAAACAGGAAGAAAATTGTAGACCAATTTCATTAACGAATATCAGTGCAAAAATCCTAAATAAAATACTAGCTAAAAGATTGCAACAAATGGAATTCAGGGATAGTTTAACATAAGGAAAACTATTAACATAATTGATTATGTAAATAATGAAAGACAAAAATCACATGATTTTCTCAATACATGCAGAAAAAGTTTTTAATAAAGTATAACACTCATTCCTATTAAAAACATAGATTTTTCCTTAAACTGATAAGAAGCATTTACCTAAAATGATCAGCAAGCATTATTTGTAATGGGCATAAGCTAGAAGCCTTCTCAGTAAGATCAGGTGTAAAACAAAGATGCTCGTTGTCACCAATATTATTCAGTATTGTACTGAAAATCATAGCAATAAAAGAAGAAAAACAGATGGAATTAGAATGGGAAATCGGGTAATAAAACTATATCTTTTTGCAGATGATGTGCTAAGAAAATTCCAAAGATCCAACTAAAAGGTTAGTTGAAACAATTAATAATTTTAGCAAAGTAGCAGGATATAAAATAAATCCACATAAATCATCAGCATTCCTATATATCATGAACAAAACTCTGCAAGAAGTGTTGGCAAGATACACATCTGAAGAAGGAACTACAGAGTCTAAATGCAGATTGAAGCAAACTACTTGCTCTCTGTCTTTCGTGTTTTATTTTGTTTTGTCCCTTCCTTCTCATTGTTCACTCTATGGGTTATAATGCTTCTTTATAACATGACAAATGTTTAATGTGAAGGTATTTGTAGAACCTAAATTTGATTGCATGCTGCCATGGGGAGAAGGGAGAAGAGGGAGGGGGAGAAAAATTGGAACTCAGGGGATTGTGGAACTAAATTTTGTAAACTAAAAGTAAATAGATAAATTTTTTTAAATACTCAATTTAGGGACAGCTAGGTGGCACAGTGAATAGAGCACTAGCCCTGAAATCAGGAGGACCTTAGTTCAAATCGAGTCTCAGACACCTGATCACATTTAGTAGCCATGTAACTTTGTGGGCAAGTTGCTTAACCCCTATAGCCCTGCCTTTTCCCTCCAAAAAAAAACAAAAAAGCAAAAAAAAAAAAACTCCATTTAAAACAACTAGACCAGTGGTTCTCAACCTTCCTAATGCTGCATCCCTTTAATACTCATATGTGGGCATATCTGCATGTGGGCAGATCCACCTGGAGACAGATAGAAGAGCCATGTCTCAGTTCCTAAGACCATCAGAAATACGTGTTTTCCAATGGTCTTAGGTGACACCTGTGAAAGCGTCATTTGACCCCCAAAGGGGTTGCAACCCACAGGTTGAGAACCTCTGCTCTAGATAGTATAAAATTCCTGGGAGTATGCCTGCCAAAATAAACCCAGGAACTATGTGAACAAAATTATATTAAAAAGAACTTTTTATACAAATGAGATTTAAATAATTTCATAAATATTAATTGTTCAAGCGTAAATAAGACCAATATAATTAAAATGACAATTTTACCTAAACTAATTTATGTATGCAATGCCATCCTAATTAAATTACCAAAAATTGTTTTGCTGAGTTAGAAAAATAATACCAATATTCATTTGGAAGAACAGGATATTAAGAATATCAAAAGAACCAATAAAAATGTAAAGTTAGGAGGTTTAGCAGTACCAGATCTTAAACTATATTACATGGCAGTAATTATTAAAACTACCTGGTACTGGATAAGAAATAAAAGGTAGATCAAAAGAACATAGGAGACACACAGTTTAGAGCAGCAAATGTCTAAAGTAATCTTGTTTTTGACAAATATAAAAACTTAAGTTTTAAGGATAAGAATTCATTGTTTGGTAAAAAAAAAAACTGTTAGGAAAGCTGGAAAGGAGTCTGGCAGAAATTGGACATAGAGCAATATCTTACACCATTTACCAAGATAAGATCAAAATGGATATATGATCTAAATATAAAGAGAAATATTACAAGAAAAATTGAAAAAAAAACATGGAACATATTATCAATCAGAATTATGATAGGCAAACAATTTATGAATAAACAAGAGCTAGAGAGCAGAGTAAGGTGTAAAATGGATAATTTTGATTATATGACATTTAAAAGGGTTTGTACAAATGAAACAAATGTAGCAGAGATCAGAAAGAAAGCAGAAAATTAGGGGAAAATTCACAGTTTCTCAGATAAAGGTCTCCTATATCAAATATATAAAGAAATTTGTTAAATCTATGTATAATATGAGTCATTATCTAGTTGATAAATGGCCAAAGGAAACGAATAGGCAATTTTCAGATGAAGAAACAAAAGCAAACAAATCAAAGCCACATAAAAATTCTCTAAATCATTATTGATTAGAGAAATGCAAATTAAAACAACTTAGAGATATCATTTTACACCTATAAGATTGACTAAAATTATTGTAGTGAAAAGTAGCAATGAATGTCTGAGTGATTTGGATTTAAAGGCATAGTCAAGTAACTCCATTTAAAACGGAATAGTTTTTTTTTTTAAGAGCCTGTTTTTGTAGAGCTCTATTTCAAGAAATAAAAAATAAAGATGGCTTAGGCGGGGCGGCTAGGTAGCGCAGTGAATAGAGCACCAGCCCTGGAGTCAGGAGTACCTGAGTTCAAATCCAGCCTCAGACATTTAACACAAAAAACTAGCCGTGTGACCTTGGGCAAGTCACTTAACCCCAACTGCCCTCCAAAAAGCAAAAAAAAAAAAAAAAGATGGCTTAGGACAAAAAATTAATTGTCTCAGCTTTATTGTGGAGGAGGAAGGAGAAGGAAGAGGAGAAGGAGGGGGAGGATAAAAGAAGGAGAAGAAAGAAGAAGAAGAAAAGAAGGAAGAAGGAGGAGGAGGAGGACAAAGAAGGAGAAAGAGGAGGAAGAGGAGGAGGAGGAGAAAGAAGAAAAAGGAAGAAGAAAAGAAGGAAGAAGAGAAGGAGAAGAAGAGAAGAAGAAGATAGCAGCACTCCTCAGCTTCTTTTCAAATTGGCAAGTTAAGTCCTCAGAGGGCAGTTGTTACTACAAAGACCATTGTGATTAGTTTATGATGCAACACTGTGAAAGTTGAAAGTCTGTGAATCATCTTCAATGTTTGTGGATATACAGGTAGAAATCTCTGATAGCTTGGTGGTTTGGGGGTCAGACACAGATCTGAAGTAACTTCTTTTCTTAGGAGGTTTTGAGAAAGTGTGAGAAAGAATAGGTACTACTGGGGCAGCTAGGTGGAGTCAGAAGGCTCTGAGTTCAAATCCAGCCTCAGACATGTAACACTTACTAGCCATGTGACCTTGGGCAAGTCATTTAACCCCAATTGCCTTGTCTTTCCCCTTGCATCAGCAAGCACCCTAGCATACCCAGGGTGGCTGCTAGCACAGGTTCTTAGATCTGCTTTTCTAAAGGAAAGCAACTCAAAATGTGTTAACAGTCTCACTTGAATCAATCAAACACATATCATTTACATAGTTCAGGGGAAAAAGTCAGCACCCTGAACTTCAGAGAATACAAACAGAAGTTACAAGCAGACAAAGAAACAGATCAGCAGACGGGCTTCCAGCTGTCTGACCAT
>JAQQSW010012516.1:0-12510 GCA_028646575.1 Pseudocheirus occidentalis
ACTTTCACTGACTTCTAATCCTGGCTTAGTAGATGTGAAGATTGCTTGAGGTGCTTTAGATCTCCTCTGAAGTAGACCCACACTGTAGCTTGGGGGGCTTAGCTCCTCTCCACTGCCCTGGAGCCTGTCTGCATGGTGGTTTCAGGCTGGGCTGGTCTCGGCTTCTGGCCTGCAGGCCTGCGGGATAAGCCCCTCCTGCCAGCTGCCTCTTTAATCCCTATTTTTCACACCTTAGTAGATGTCGAGTTGCTGGAGGCTGTAGATCTCTCTTGTAGACTGGCTGGGGTGCTCAGCTGCGCTCCTCCTGACTGCCCTGGGGCCTGGCCACTTTTTTGATTTCAGGCTGCCCCGATCATCCCCTGCTGCCAAGCTGCCTTCTGTGAGAGATGTGTTTTCTGTATTTTTGTGAGTTTGAGAGTCCTAGAATTTGTCCAGAGTCATATTTTATGGGTGTTTAGGGTGGCTGTGTGGGAGCTGTGGGACCTTACTGCTTCTATGCTGCCATCTTGGCTTTGCCCCTGGAAGTCCATCAAAATGTTTTTAATCAGATCATATAGTATGTGCTCATGGGAGAGTAGCAGGTGGCAATACACAGGTTAAAATATTTCCCCTATCAGGTAACATGTTTTTATTTTAACAGATACTTTCTGGAAATATTGTTTAAACCAAAGACAAGACTTTACTAGGGGAATGAGGGCAAGATTCAAGGAGAAATTGGCAGTACCATGGTGAACTGTGGTAGCTAAGACAGTTTTACAAATAGAGTAATGCTTCACCAAAAAAAAAGACCTAAATAATTAGAGAAATGTTGATTATACATGGTTAGGTTGTGCTAATGCAATAAAAATAATAACCATTTTTTTAAGTAGAAGAGGCAAAGGGCCACTTATATGGTATGTAATTCTAATGAATCAAAAAAGTCCTGCTTTCTACAATGTCTCCCCAACTTACTACATAATGTCCAAGATTCCATCTGTACAACTTCATTCCTTTAGTTAAAGTGTTGATGTCTGTTTAAATATTAACAATTGCAAAAGGCTGTCAGTCATTAATTCCTTAGTGTTAATAAGCTTGAAATCCTTTCTGGAGAACAGATTTTAATAGGGGTGAGAGGAGAGAAAGTAAAAGATACTATGGAAAATTTTAAAAAAAAACCAACTAGAGAGAGTAGGGGCTCCAAAGATAACTATGACCTTCTTTAGAATTTTGCTAAAGGCAGAACTGATGAGACAGAGCTTTGGAAAACAGGGAGTCATTTTTGTACTTCCCCTTTAAATAAAAATAACTATAACCTTTATAACAAACTTAGATGGTATTATCCCCATTTTATAGATGAAGAAACTGAGACTCAATGAAGCCTTGTTTGCCAATAGTTACATAGCTATTAAGTGTGGGTAGAATGATCCAAACAAGTCCTTTGTAAATAGGGATTCTTTTATTCTTTTCATTTGTATCCCTGGGGCAGTTAGGTGGTTCTGTGGAAAGAGCACAGGACCTAGTGTCAGGAAAACTGATTTTCCTGACTTAGCTCTGGTCTCAGACACTTACTAACTGTGACCTTGGGCAAATCACTTCACCTTGTTTGCTTCAGTTTCCTCATCTGTAAAATGAGCTGGACAAGAACATAGCAAACTACTCCAGTATCTTTGCTGAGAAAATCCCCAAATGGGGTCACAACTGAAAATGACTGAACAAACTCAACAACTTGTATCCATATCATCTAGCATACAGTAGTCACTTTATACAGGCTTTTTGGTTGACTTAGTGTCTTCCTGACTCCAGGTTCAGTGTTTCATCCACTACCTCTAAGGACAAGGCCCTGAGTGCCTTCCAAGGTGCCATCCCTGAGCAAAAGGTCCAGAATCTGATTTAGATTCCCCATCACAAAAAAAGTCCTACTAAAAGTGTCCAAAGTGGGACAGGAAATAAGTAGCAGGTTTTCTCTTGCTGGAGATCTTTAGGGAGGAGCTGGATAGATGGCCACTGATCAGAAATGTCCTAGAGGAGATGCCTGGTCAGTCACAGATTGGGCCAGACGATCTCTGAGGTCCCTCCTGCCTCTGAAATTCTGCCATTCTCTCCCATCTTCCCCTTCTACACAGGTGTACTTGCCAGAAAGGCTATGTGGGTGATGGATCCATGTGCTATGGGAACATTATGGAACAGCTGCAAAACCTCAACACAGAACCCAGAGGGCAGTGGCAAGGAAAACTGACCTCATTCATTTCACTCCTGGGTATGCAGTTAAGTATGCAGATTCCTACAGAGAGGTCAGCCCACCAATTTGCACCAGACCCTGGGTAGCCAGCCACAAGGGCAGGCTACATCCTGGATTCAAGCCAGGTTGAGACAGGAGAAGAAAAATATGGCAGAAGTTAAGGATCATGGCTAGAGAATCACCTGTTCTTTGGAGAGATGACTGTGAGTCCTGTACCTTTGGGAGGGAATGGAGAAGGAGCAGATTCTAAGCAAGCTGGCCATGGTGAGCATCTGGAGTAGGGGTCAGGCCACCTGAGCAGGAGCAGGTGATGAAGGCATTCAAGCAAGGAAACCTATACACCAGCAGTTCTCAACCTGTGGGTCGTGACCCCTTTGGGGGTTGAACGACCCTTTCACAGGGGTCTCCTAAGACCATCGGAAAACACATATTTCTGATGGTCTTAGGAACTGAGACACCATTCCTCTATCTGTCTCCAGGCAAGTCTGCCCACATGCAGATACACCCACATACAGCATTAGGAAGGTTGAGAACCATTGCTAAACACTATCCCAGATTTGGCTTAAATGTTCCCAGTGCCCAAAATATTCCTGAGAACCATCAATCCTCAGCAAAAAACAGAGATTACATGAACACCTCTGCCTCAGTCTGACATATCTGCCTGTGTGGAGGCAGATAAGGATGGGCAAGTGTGCCCACTGGAGACTGAGAGCAACAAGGTTTATATGGAACCTTCCTTAATATAGGATCCTATCACCGGGTATCTCTGGGGCTCCATGTCATGGTGTAAAGAGTACCAAAATTGGATCCAGGAAGTGTCTACCTCACAAGGTTATTAGGAGGATTGGATGTGATGGTTGTCAAGCTCTTTACAAACTTTGGAATCCTGTGTACCGACCAAATGTAAATGCAGCAGCACCTCAGATTTGCCAGCTCACCAAAATGTTTTCCTGGAAATAAAGCAGGTCAAGAAGCCAATGAAACCAGCTCCTTAACAAAGTTGATCTTCCTTGGCCCATTGATATTCACTAGGTGTCTTTAGGACTGCACTTTTGGACCCCACTTCAATCAGAGGTGCGCTGGGTTATTCAGTGGGGACAGACAAGGATACTTTCAAGAGCTTTGTTATCCCAAATGCCACAAAATTCCTCTGGACAAGGACCATATATCATAGTATCATAGATTTAGGGTTGGAAGGAGCCTTAAAGGCCATCAAGTTCAATGTCTTTATGTTACAGATGAGGAAACAGAGGCCTAGAGAGAAAAAACTTGTCAGGAAGACCCAAGTTCAGATCTCGTTACACATGCGTACTAGTTGTGTGACCCTGGGCAAGTCACTTAATCTTTGCCTCAATTTCCTCAACTGTAAAATGAAAGGACATGAATTTAATGACCTCCAAAATCCCTCTAGCTCCAAATCTATGATCTTATGACCTCTCATAAGGCTTCCAGCTCAGAAAAAATCTGTGATAATAATAGTTATCTCATTCCACATGCCAGTGGATTAGAGATTTAGAGCAGGAAGGAAATTCCTGGTCACTTCTAGAAGCACTTATTAAGTGCTTACTACATGCCAGGCACTAGGCATCTAGTCTAATCTCATCTTACAAATGAGGAAATTGGTGTTTACATGAGAGAGAGAACTTTTCCCAGGATCAGTTATGCTGCCTACTCCCATGGGTTAGCCTGGTATACCAGGATGAGAGAATATCTAAAATTCCAACATGCCATTGTCACATTGCTGGAGTTAAGGATGCCGTTGGAGCTACACCTGGGCTCTGAGATGATTACCAAAAGAAAAGCCAGCACAGAGATAGAGGGAGACTCTGCACTCCATCCAGCTTGCCCAGAGAACCCAAAGACCCATCATTCCAAAGGCTGAAACCACTCAACCTCAAGGACTGATATAAACCATCGTGTTTGCATAATGTGTTTTGTCTTGTCCTGTTTTTCTCTTCTAAGACAAAGCCTATGCCTGGCCTCTCAGCAACCTGGGACCTTTCACTGTGCTAGTACCAACTAACAAGGGGTTAAAAGGAACAAATGTAAGTAGTTGTGTGGTATACATGGGATGGAGGAGAAGGGAAGTTTAGGTCACTAAATATTACCACATCTATCTGCTAAAGTGCCTAGCAGCAGTCATCGTGGTGGCGATGGTGGCAATGTTGGTGGTGGTGGGAATATTGGTGGAAGTGATGATAGTAGTGATGGTGGTATTAGTAGTGATGATGGCAGTGGTGGTGATGGTGCTACTGATACTCTTTCTGGTGGTGGTAAAAATCAGTCCCTACTCAAGACCCCAAGGACCATTTCTCTTGCTACAGCCATTCATTTTGGCAATGGGGATCTGGGCAAAGACTGGTGAGACCTTAATTAAGTTCTAAGCATATGTGATTTATGAGACAGCCATAAAATCATAGAATGGTAGAGGTCAAGCTGAAAGGGAGTTGAGATCTCCCTTGGTCTGATTCCTTCATTATACTGATGAGAGAACTAAGATTTGCCCAAGGTTGAACAGGTAGGAATGGATACAAAAGCATTTATTAAGCATTCACTACTTGTCAAGTGCTGTCTTCTAAGCACTGGGGATACAAATACAAAATTATGAATTGTCCTTACTCTCAAGGAGCTTACATTCTGAAGGGGGAGACAATGCATATGGGGAATGATGCCTAAGGAAAGACACTAAGATTTGAGGATTTCTAGGAACAACGAGCAGAGCTAAAATGGTAGACCTTTACAAAAAACAACGGTGGTGGTGTTTTGATTACAGATTCAGGGAAGGGAAGCAGAAGAGATGGGAGAGAAGGGAAGTATAAATACCCAATAGAGTGGGCCATGAGACATTCATCAGTTGAGACAGTAGGGTCTCAGGATGTCCAGAGGTAAAGATTCCAGGGAATAGTCTCTGGTCCAAGTGGTAAGACAATTGATGAGGAGATGGCCACCCAGAAGTAAAGTAATCATGTATATTGGGAGACTATCATTCCAAATATATAATAATGTACAATCTAATATGAATCCAAATTCATAAAACAAAATGTCTAAGTGTTCCCACCAGTGGGGAAGAAATAAACACCCACTAAGTGCCAGGCACTGTGCAAAGTGCTTTATGAATATTATTCATTTGTTCTCTGGAGACCAATGATTTGCCCAGGGGCACAAATTAGTCATAAAACTTAGTTGGCAGCCATTTCTGTATGTCAAAATTCAGACTTGAAAACAGATCTTCCTGATTTGATTTAGGCTATCTCCCATGTGACAATGGCTTAAGGTAATGGTCTGTACTTAGAATCTGAAAGGAGCCTCAGAGACCATCCAGTCCCTTTTTACTGATGAGGAAACTAAAGCCCAGAGGTTAAATGACTTGCCCAAGGTCATATTGGTAGTCACTATCATAAGCAGAATTTGAATCCAGACCCTCTGACTCCAGAGCCAGACCTCCCTCCACAGGTTCCTTAAGGACAAGGACTCTTGTTTTTTATTTTCATCTCCCTCTCTCTCCTTCCCATCACTCAGTGCAGTGCCCAACACATACATGGTATTTAATAAATGATTATTGGCTGAATGAATTGTATAAATGCAAACAGTCATTGGGACCCTTTGGCTCTGCCCAGCTCCAGGGTGAAGGATTTGTTAAAGAAGATGGGAAACCACTCTCTACTTTTCTTAGGTCAAGGATCTTTTGATGGATAAAAAAAAGGCTCAGTACTTTGTGAAACTCCACATCATCGCTGGCCAGGTAGACATCGAAGGATTGAACAGCACAGACACCTTTTATACCTTGACTGGGAAGTCAGGGGAAATATTCAATGGAGAAAAGGTAAGAGAACCCAATGTTTTTCATTCATATTTTTAAGTTTTGGATTTTAATTCAGATTTAAGGTCACTTATTTTTACTTATAGGACAAAATACTTTAAGGCAGCAAAACTTAAAAAGTTTTTGGCAAACATTTTTGTGGTAAAATGAAGTACATTAAGAAAAGGAATTGGGGTGCAGGGCTTCCCAGTAGACTCACATAATTTTTTGAATGCTTGCCTTCTCCCACATATTCATTTGCATGAGAGACCCAGAGGGTCTTTGTGGGGTTGAGGAAAAGCACAGTACCTCAGACCCAGCCTTTTATGGTTTCTTTAGAAGAAATTCTTTTTTATTTTTTTTTTTGCTTCTTGGAGGGCAACTGGGGTTAAGTGACTTGCCCAAAGTCACACAGCTAGTAAGTGTGTCAAGTGTCTGAGGCTGGATTTGAACTCAGGTTCTCCTGACTCCAGGGCTGGTGCTCTACTCACTGCACTACCTAGCCGACCCAGAAGAAATTCTTTAACCCTTCCTTTGCAGAGGAAATAAGACTGATCGAGATTTGGCAAAGCAAAAAAGGACTTTCTAACCCTAAATCAGATAGAGGCTTGGGATAAGAACATAGAGAATAATTCTCAAATAGATTTCCCTCATCTACCATTTCACTTTATCAGTTTTTTTTTTGAAAAGCAAGAATGGTTAAAAAGAAAATTCTTTCCTTAATTTGGACACAATGTGTGACCCTGGGCAAGTCACTTAAACTCTATCAACCTCAGTTTTCTTATCTGTAAAAGGCAGATAATAATGTCACCCACTTCATAGGGTTGTTGTGAGGATTAAATAATAGAATACATATAAGTCCTTGTATAAACCTCCAAGTGCTATAGAAATATATATATATATATATATATATATATATGTATAGATAGATAGATAGACAGACAGACAGACAGACAGACAGACAATTTTTGGCTTTCTTAGTTGAAATAGACATGAGCCCCAGGTAGCCTTCTTACCTGTTCCCTAAGGTATAGGCCAGCTGAGTTTAGCAATACTCAGGACCTGGCTGGGCTGCAGCAATTCAGAAGGAACATACACCAAGAGGGAGAACCTGGGGTATTAAGGGAGAGTTTTGCCAAAGGCAGCAATCATTCAACTTGGAACAGGAAAGAAATTGAACATGAAATCTGTTTCCTGGTAGGACACATACAAAGCAAGATCAGCATTCCTTTTAAGGAAAAGGAAATAGGCTGTGTTTATTTTAGATTGCTGGACTTTATCTGTCCTGTCTGATTTAACCTTCCATCTTTCCTAATGTTCTTTTAAAAAAGGCAAACTTAGACTCCCTCCTTCACTAAGGGCCATTTTTGCCACCCCCACTTCTTCTGGCCAGCATTATTTAAAGGAAATTCACTGGAGTTTTTCAGCTGTCATTATGCCCATGAGGGTTTATTGCCTGCAAAATGTGACTATTTCCTCACAAATATCTAGGCAAATAAGAACTAACACTATATTAATATTTTATATCTCTATAACACTTTATAATGCCCAGTCATCCAACAACATGTAGTTAATGAAGAATGAAGCTGAACCTAAAACCCAGATCCTGTGACTCCTGATTCAATGTTCTTTCCATGACACCACACTGTTAAGAAGCATTCCTTTCACTTCTTTAGGACAATCAACTTAGGCTCAAGCTCAGTGGAGGAAAGAAGAAAGGGAAGATCATACAAGGGAACATAATTGCCTTCAATGGACTCTTGCACATCATTGATAAAGCCATGGACAAGATGGCACCTGTATTTGAGAGCAGCACAGAGGTGAGAAATCAGAGTTCTAAATGATATTAATTTAAGTATTTTGGTGATACAGTGAAGAGAGTGCAGGGGTTAGAGTCAAGAACCTGCCTTGTTCAAATTCACGTTGAACAGAATTGCCTGTTCAAATCCTGCCTTGACTCTTAGTACGTGACATTGTATAAGTCAATCTCTGCCTTGGTTTCCTCCCGTTTAAAATAAGAAAGTTGGCCTCTAAGATCTCTTCCAGTTCTTAGTCTCTGATCCCATGATGCTCTTTTTATTGCCCTAAAGAGCAACATCTAAATAGAAAAGCACAAAATAAAAAGAGAAGGGTTTATTTTATGATTATTTCTTATTGAACACATGTATAACTTCATTGATGTAGTGAATTCCTAATGAAGTTACTCCTTCTACCAATGCAAATTGCCAACTGTTCTTTAATGTTATAGTCTTAGAGAATTGATTAGGACAGGTAAGTGACTTACCTAAAGTCACACTGCCCATCTGTGCCAAAGGCAGGACCTGAACCCAACTCTTCTGACTTCAAAGCTGGCTTATTAGCAGGCTACTCCTCATCTTAGGGTCATATTTCTTGCAGTATTGGGCTTATCCAGCCATTCATTCAGCAAACATGTTTAAGCCCCTATTATATGTAATATTCAAGAATAAAGGACACAGTCAGATAAATATAGTATAAGGGAAAACACAATAAGTGTCTAAAGGCAGTTTAAAATGCTATCAACTCAAATCCAGAGGAGGCTCTTCTATTTGTGAAAAATCAAAGAAGGGACCTCCTCCATGAAGGATGGGTAGGATATCAAAAGGCAAAGACAGGGAGAGAAGAGCATTCTGGGAGTAAGCAAAGGACAAGACAGCACAGAATGTATGTAGGGGACAAATGAATGCAGTTTAGCTGGAGCGTGGTAAACATGGTGAAATATAGACAGGGTAGCCTAAGGGGATTTGAAAGTCTCTTCTCTGAAATTCTTGAATCTTAAGAAGTGTGAAATAAGGTAAATTGGAATCGCAAGGCTAGAGAAAACCTTCCAACTATCATGACACTCCACTTGTCCTAGATGTCATTTTGCTTCTATTTTGATCTAATCATTTGCATGTACTTTTGATGTTTGGTAGACTGTAAGCTCCTTAAGGGTAAGGCTTGTTTCATTTTTATGTCCTTATCCCCAAAACCTAACATAGCACCTGGCACATAGTAGGTTTGTAACCAATGCTTGTTGAAAATTCATTCAATAGGCTTTGGGGAACCATTCAATTGTCTCTAAGACCAAAAAAGTGAGGATAATAGGGACCTTAGGGATTATACACCCCAATTCTCTTTGTATAGCTGAAAAAACTGAATCCCAGTGAGGTCAGTGATTTGCTGGGAAGTAAGAGACCTCAAGTCCCTCAAGGGACTTGAACTTAAGGTCTTTGCCTTAAACCAGCCCTCTTTCCAGCATGCTTCTCAAGGTATCCATGCATCATACACAAACCATAAAGATGTCCTTACAAAGCTGAATGTCCTGCACAGCCTCCCTTATAAGAGACCCAAGTAACTGTGAAACTACAATTGGTATCAGAGGTCAGCTCTCCCAGGTGATAGAAGGATAAGGCCAGCTAGGTGGTAGAGTGACAGCCCTGGAATCAGTAAGTCCTGAGTCCAAATAGGACATCAGAAACTTACTAGCTGTGTGACCCTGGACAAGTCACTTGACTCTGTTTGCCTTAGTTTCCTCATCTGGAAAATCAGCTGGAGAAGGAAATGACAAACCACATCAGTCTCTTTGCCCAAATGGTGTCATGAAGAGTCAGGAATAACCAAAAATAACTAAACAATAAGAAGGTGATTCTAGTGTAGATGGTGGGATAATATTTAACAATATTTACTGAACAAAGTTGACCTTGTTATACTTTTCCATGATGGAAAGGGCTTTCCTGTCATAATGGTACTTGCAGTAACCCATTAGTCTGATACTTGGGAATTTACCCAGCATACCTTACAAAAGAAGGCCATGGCTGGTCACCATCAACTCAATTAATCTCATCAATAGAATGACCCATCTGGAAGCTATTTCTCAACAATACTGAAATATTTCTCAAATCAGATATCTTTTAGCTCTAATATCTTAATGCATAGCACCTTCTCCTCACTGATTTTTTTAAACAAAACCTAAGTGGTAAAACAGTGCATTTGTCTTTTTTTTTTCCTTAAGCAAACCATAATGGCGATGTTACAGCCAAGATACAGCAGATTCAGGTCCCTGTTGAAGGTAGGTTTCTGCATATCCCTCATGAAATCCTAGGGAATGTTTACAAACACATGTCCAAACTTGACTGTCCATAAGTCTTCTTTTGTCAAATTCAGGCAACAAATGTGGACCAAGCCTTAGATGAGGATGGCACTGGAGGACCATATACCATCTTTGTTCCAAGTGATGAAGCCTTGAACAACATGGAAGATGGCATTCTGGACTATCTCCTCTCTGTAGAGGTATTAGAGCCAATCATACTTTGATAGCATAATGTTAACTCATAACTCAAAGGATAGAGCCCTGGACCTAGAATCAGGAAGACCTGAGTTCAAATCCAACCTCAAACACTTACTTAACTATGTAACCCTGGTCAAGTTACTTGACCTCTGTCTGCCTCAGCTTCCTCATCTATAAAATGTGGATATTAATAGAGTTGGTGTGAGAATAAGATCAGATAATGTTTGTAAAGTGTTTTGCAAACCTTAAAGCACTATGTAAATACTAGTTATTATATAATGTGAAAATATAATAGATAATAATATCTTTATATTAATTATAACCACATATAATTGTCATATCATATTGTAATAGGGGATTATGCATTACTATAATAATTAAAATATGATTGCAAACCTTAAAGCTCTATTTAAATGCTAGCTATTATTATATTATATAATATGACAATTTAATGTGATAATATAACCTTTGCATTAATATATTATACATACTTTTATATAATAATATAATAATTATATGGTACATGTAATAATTTATAATTATAGTAATCATAATTATTTGCACCAAATTATTTACAAATGATCTCCCCCCATTTAACTATAAGCCCCTTGAAAGTAGGGACTAGGTTTGGCATTTAAGAAGATATTGCCTTTCTTTGTATCCCTAGTGGATAGCCTCACAGTGGAGTGGATTGACTCACAGTAGACACTTAATAAGTGCTTTTTTAATTAGAGACAAAGTAACTTGTCCAAGGTCACACAGGTAGGGAAGATGGTAGCCAAGAACTGTAAAGGACCTCAGAAACCATCTAGTCTAACCTCATTTTACAGAGAAGGAAACCGAGGCTGGGAAAGATTAAATGATTTGCCCAAGCATGGCTGCCTCCAGCTGTGTTTACATGATCTTGGTATATACATTCAGCTCTGCTTGACTCCCTTTGCAAGATAGTGCTATGTGAAGAACAGAATAACTCTTTGCAGCTTACCCCCCAACCCCGTTCTCAAAGACAACTCTTGGACAGTGCAGCAACTAGGCTGAACTGAGTCTCTTTACCTCAAACAAATTGTAAGTTGTAAAGGTTACTCTGAGCACCCCCATTGTGGGCCCTTGTCTCTTCCAAGGCACCCAGAACCCCACTATTCTCATCCCATCCCCCATGTCAAATAACAAAAGGAGATAATGCATGTAAAGTACTTTATACACCTTAATGTTAGGATGTTGATAACTATATCAAAATCTTCTCTCCATGAGGACCACAGAATTTAACTGAATGTTCTCAGAGTGAAAGTATGACCCAATTTATAAAAATTGAATTTTTGGCACACATCTGTTCTTGGTTTAAAATTTTCGAAGGAGTTTTTAAAAAAGAAAAAAGATTTTTAAAAGTCCAGGGCAGCTAGGTGGTGCGGTGAATAGAGCACCAGCCCTGGAGTCAGGAGGACTTGAGTTCAAATCCAGCCTCAGACACTTAACACCTACTGTCGTGTGACCTTGGGCAAGTCACTTAACCCCAATTGTCCTGCCTTTCCTCCCCAAAAAATGGGGGTGGAATTAAAGTTGATTTACTTTGTGTTTTCAAGGAGAATTTAACACTATATGCTGCAATAACTAATAACAGCAGTGTAGTTCAAGGCAAAGAATAAGGGATTTAGAGTCATAAGACTTGAGTTCAAATCCAGCCTCAGCCAAATATTACCTCTGTGTATCACTTCATTTCTCTAGATCTCAGTTTCTTGGTCTATAAAATGGAAGGGGTTGAACTAGACGGATTCTGAGATCCCTTCCCATTCTAAAGCCATAATCCTCAGTTGTTATTATCTTATTTTACAAATTTGGTAATTTCTTTGATACATACTTTAAAAGGAAAAAAAAAGCAAACATTTCCCAAATCCATAGTCAAGGACATTATTAATATCAATGTTTTGAGCCTGAAGAGATTCAATATTTAACTTGGAAATTTTTGTTAAATTAAGAGTTTCCACCAAAAGAACATTGACTCTGGAGATTTCCAATCCTACTTCTCATATTTAACTAGTCTCATGACCCCAGATATGTCACTTAATTTCTCTGAGCCTCAGTTTCATTATCAGTTAAAATGAGCAGGTTGGTCTAGATGGCTACTGAGGTCTTTTCAGCTCTGGATCTATGATCTGTGATTCTGGCATTTAATTTTTGTAGTTTCAGTCCTTAAAGAGAAAGATTTTA
>JAQQSW010012517.1:0-12510 GCA_028646575.1 Pseudocheirus occidentalis
GTATGAAATGGTTCTGCAATAAACAGACTATGGAATACATCCCTGTCTCTCTCCCTCTTTCTTATTCAGCTAGAAGCTCTCTCTCTCTGTGTCCCTTTATTTCACTCAGCTGGTAGCTAGGCCCAGACTGTGCTAGCTGCAGCAAGCCAGGAAGATTTGAGTTTAAGTCTCACCTCTAAAACATACTGATTGTGTGACCCTGAGCAAATCACTTTACCTCTAGTATACCAAGTAACTGTCTTAAGACTAGAAGTTGCAAAGCAGATTTTGATCTGTATTGATAGAAAGGTTTTCTTTAATGGGAATTAACTATACCAAAAAAATCTCCTTAAAATTTTATTTTTTTAAACTTTTGTTTTATTTATATATATTCCCCCCTTTATATTACTTACTTTTTAATTTAACATAATGGCTTTGCATATTTTGCCTTTATATTACCTAGATTTCCCAATATATAAACTGCCCAATGGGTATAGAAAAATTTAGAATACCTGGCACATAAAAGGATAATAAAAAAATGCTTGTTGACTGACTGGCCCACACTGTTGAAACTAGGGATTCTTGAAATATTTATATAAGCCACTATGCTTTTGCAATTTTTTTTTGGAGGGAAGCAGATCAACTTAAGGATGCCCTGTTTGTGCCATCATTTTTATGACTTTACCTCATAAACAGACTATATTAAAAAATTTAGGACACAATCTCAAAAAGATGTTATTGAATATCATTATTCATGTCTTCATCTGGAGATTACACTGGGTTATATGCCAGGCTCTGCCTGTACAAGTGGAGAGAATGTTCTGTTAATGAGCACTATCAGCTTAAGAATGGTTTCTAATTATAATTTAAGACCCAGGAAAACACTACCCTGAGGAAAAAAATAAGATGCAAAATAGTGGGAAAACTCACTGAGAACAGCGTAACATGTGGAAGCAATAGCTGCATACAGAGACAAATGTCCAGTGTCCACTGGCCCTAAAGAGAGTGTTTGTCTCTCAGCTTCATCAAAGAAAGAGGAGATAGGGGCAGGTTACCAAGGGGCACTGGGAGAGAATCAAGAGTTGATCTTCAATCTCATGCTGGGAAAAGTATAGAGGGGGAAGGGGACGGAGAGCAGAGGATATGAGCCATACTTGGTGACAGGTATCCAATAAACTCTTCATGCCCTCTTGCTCTATCCCTTTTACCATCAAGTTTTTGGAGGCCAAAGAAATGAAAGCTCAATGATCTTGGCTTCATTAATAGCACGGTATTCTTATCAATGGTGTAACCAGCCACAATTTCTGTAGCACTTTGCCTTTTATAAAGTACTTTTCTCACAATAAACCTATGAGGCAGGTTTTGCAAACACTAACTGTTTTAAAGATAAAGAGACTTTCCCTTAATATTCCTAAGGCCACAATACTAAGAAGTATCAGAGCCAGGTCTTTTGATATGAAGTCCAAAGCTCTTTTCATTATACCAGGTAACCACTGTTTATAGTCAGCTTGGCTACTAATTTACCTAATTAGCTCTGGACTGTCAAAATTCACTGTATTTTATATGAGATTCAGATCCAATCACCTGATATAAGAACTATTATCCAACACAGCTAGACCTGCCAGTTATCAAATAGCTATTTTGTTTATTGGCTATATAACCGTAAGTCATATTATTTCCTTAGTCCAGGTCAAAAGTGGTCATTTTAGCATCTCCCCAGGATAAACTTATCAGGATTAATTACCTAAAGAGATAAAAAGACAAATTCTATGGGAGAAAAAAGCCCAAAATGTTAATCCAAATAGCCCACAGGTTAATCAAAACCTTGATAATTGGTATTTTTCTTCAAATGTTAAATAATTCACTTTGGCATTATAGACAAACATAAGCCTAAAGCAAATCTAGTATTTTAACAATTAAATTAGAACCAACCCAAATAAATGACTTTATGG
This sequence comes from Pseudocheirus occidentalis, assembly GCA_028646575.1. Lineage (NCBI taxonomy): Eukaryota > Metazoa > Chordata > Mammalia > Diprotodontia > Pseudocheiridae > Pseudocheirus > Pseudocheirus occidentalis. Next base: position 1,932 of record JAQQSW010012517.1, read on the forward strand.
ACAGAGAAGTGAAATATGGAACCATAACAGAACTATTGCAAATCACTTTTGAAAAAAAAATCACTATCACTTTTTTTACATTAACAACTACAAAAAAAATTCAAGTGCCACCAATGCATTATTCTATGAATTTAGAATGTTGGAAGTAGTACAAATCAAAATGTATTATTTTCCCCAAATAATTTTATGGCCTTGCTCCTCTCAAATTAGAAACAAGGAGTCCATGAAATTTATCTAGAAATTATTAGGCAAATTAAGGTCTTTACACTTCATGTTTTGCAAAATGTTATACAATTATTCAGATAACAAATTCTAACAGAAGCACATAACATGTGTTTTATAAAAGATCAACAGGACAGACACTGTGACTGTATTTTAAGTATAGCTTTGATATTATGATGAATCTATGATCTCAAAAATGTGTGACTTATGCAAGTACTCCCCAAAATCCTCCACTGGGAGTCTACCAGATATGTTGGGGATCTTGATCTAGATCTCTGGAAATTGTAAAATTGCATTAGAGCTTTGAGGGTTGTCCATCAATTCATTTTTCCCATTGGATCATCACTATCTTCATTGTAATAGTTAATGTTCATATAGCACTTTAAGGTTGGGGAATTTATTAATTTATCTGATCATGAACAAATCACTCTCTTTTCCATTCATATACCATTTTGGTGATACGTATTGCACAATTCTTCACCTACTGTGTACCTCTCTATTAATCTTTTGTTAATCCTTTTTTTGTTCTTTGCAGACTATGAAATCCCATAAGCCAGTCAACATCAACATAAGATTGATGTTAAAAAGATAGTGAGGTCCTCCAGATGCTTCAGTTTGCTGAGCACACTGTGTCGAGTGAATCAAGCCCCAGAAGATTGCAAAGCTTCCTAAAATGTAGAAGCATAATTATTCAAAACAATTCAGCTTAACTATCCAGGCAGGAGAGGGCTAAACCAAGATGGTGGAGTTGTAGGAAGTAGCGTGGTGATACTCCTGACGGAGAAATACAGAAATACAGATAAAGTCATAGTGAGTCCTTTGTGCAGCCTAGTTTGTCATAGAAACATGGTTTGTCCACTAGGGACATAGTTGAGCCAGGAGTAGCCATGCACTAAGCACCACAAAGCACAGGGAAAGACTGTGCACCAGGGTAGGAGGAGGTTCCAGACTCCTACTGGGGTACTCCCAAACCTATACTGGTGTACTGCAGAGCAGCTTTGTTATCTACTACCTGGTTCTAGACCACAGATCCAGGCTGAATTGAGAAGGGGACCTGCACAGGGAGTGGTGTTCCAAGGTAAAGGGGCCATGAGTAGTGTATGAAGAAAAGAGAAAGTGCAGAGGTCAGCAGTGGTTATGGCTCAGAGCAGGTTCTCATTTACAGGACTCACCTCACAAATAGAGTCAATAATGAGTGTGAGAAAACTAGCCCAAAGGGTAGCTTATAATTCTGCCTCTCTGAACCAATGGAGCTTTAAAGCTAGTAAACGGGTAAAGTCCATAATCAGTGTACCCTTGCACAGACCTAAACTCAGGCTGGTAACCCGCAGAGCTGCAGGAGCGTGAGGGCAGGAGGCTGGGGCAGAATCTGCAACAAACAAACTTTGGCCTGGATCAGACTACTCTGAGAGCACTGAAAGCTTGTAGATCTCCAGAAGTATGGGATGGTCCAACCCCACCATCATGTTCTAAGTCAATATGGAAGAATGTGCAAACAAAAGAAAGAACTCCACCATAATAAATGAGAGACACTTAAGAAACAAATACAATAGCAGAGAATGACCCTAAAGTATCTACAAGAAATGCCTCAAAGAAAAACATAGGTTAGGCAGAAACTCAACTAGAATTCTTGGAAGAGATAAAATGAGTTTAAAAACAGCTAAAAATGTTTTCACAAATGGAATAAGAGCACTTAAAGAAAAAGTCAGAAATGAAATGAGAGCTATGGAAGAAAAAACTGGAAAGAGAATTAACAGCTTGGCTCAAGAGGTATAAAATCTTGGCCAAGTAAAAAACTCTCTGAAAATTCAAATGACCAAATAGAAGCCAATGACCCCATGAGACAATAAGAAATATTTTTTAAAAATCAAAAGACTACAAAAATAGAAAAAAGTGGAAGGCACTTCACAGCGCCATTGTTTTCATCTTGATCCAGGCCGCATTGCAGTGCATGAGCCTGAAAAGAACAGAGGACCTCCTCTTCTTGAGTGTCTCAAAGCTTGTGTCTTCCCGAGTGTCTCTGCAAGTCCTGTTCAATCCCTCAATTTTTTTTAGGTTGATCACCTACCTACTTCTTGTTCTTTACACAGATCACCATTCCACCTAAAGTCACTGCCATCATGGCTTTGTCTGGTATGATCATCAGTGTGCTATCAATGTAATGATGGGTATCAATGCCTTCAGGAAATGGAGTCTTTCAGGTCTAGGCCGATGCAACTAAGGCATATGAAATAGCCTTGGGGAAGGAAGGTAAAAATACACTGCATTCCTTCCTAAGTAAAGGTAAACTACTAACTAGTTTCAGATAAATGAATAAACATACCATGAGGAGATGAATAACCCTGTATCATACACCTAGGGCCTTGAGCTACACTAATGTGGCCAGAAGCTACCACAGCACTTGGTGTGACAACCATATTTAGCTCCCCAAAGTTCATTGTAAGCCGCCAAGTGTCATTTATCTTCCTCACTGGCCACATGGGCCTGGTTTAAGGGGAATAATCATAGCAAAGTACTCATCATAACCAGGAAGAAAATAGTTTTCATTCCCCCAGGAAGGCCTGGGTTAAATGGTAACAGTGGTACTAGAGGTACCTGATGCTTTTCCCCATTTCTGTAGCCTTTTGACTTTGTTTTAATATATCTTGTTGCCTCAAGGAGTCATTGGTTCTCTTTGTCCCAGAGAATGTCAGAGCTTAAAAAAAAGAAAAGTTCATATACTGAATAAGGGGTTATAATTATAGTCTGTAAAAAAACAACTTTCTGCAGACTAATTTCTTCTTACCTGGGATAAATTCCACTGACCATGTCATGCTTGAGGGACAATGCTGCAGTGCTACTGGGTCCAGCAGCTTTGGAAATAAGTAATACCACTAGGCCACGCATCTGGAGGTTACTCCGACTGTCATGTACAAGCCTCCTAAAACACAAAAAGTAAAAGATAAATAAGACCTTCCATTATTCATTTTAACAGGATTCACAAAATCACAACAGAACACATATGTAGTGGAAAGTATTCTGGAAGCAGTCAGACCTGTGAGACCATGAGCAAGTTGTGCTCTCTCCAAGACTAAAGTTTCTTTATCTGTAAAATGAACATTGTACTACTATACTCACAGGATTAGGAGACACATTAGATACGGTGGATGAATGGTTATGCAAACTTTAAACCACTCTATACAGGTTAGTTAGTATACAAGTATTTATTTATAAAACTCAGTATTTCTGAGAGTATATAAGGATTGTGAGAGAGTGGGTGGATTAAGAAGAGGCAAAGCAAAAAGGATATTATGAGGTGCTTACTATGAGGCCAAGCACTTTGCTAATAGACACTTGAGATATAGATATATGCAAAAAGACAGTCTCTAGCCTCAGAGAGCTTACATTCTAACAGGGGAAGACAACACAATAAAAGGAGCTTAAAATGGGAATGTCTGGGAAGGGAACAAGTGCAGGGACATGCTGTTTAAATCCACAAAATCAGAAGCAGAGCTAGAAGGGAAGAGGACGAGGCACTTCCCTGAAATATTCCAGGAGGAACTCATCAATGTGAGACAGGAAGGTATGATAGAGGGATGTTCAGGGGTGAGAAGGCAGAAAGACCCAAGGATATTCAGGGGTGAAGATGCTCCAAGCACAGAGTTCCAGGGTGAAACTATAGCTGAATCATGGTGGCAAAGCTGGGAAACTCAGAAGTAGAGCCAGGAGAGTAATACAGGAGGAACAGAGTTTTTAGGAGAATTTTAAGGAGGTCCTGGAAAAGATGGAGATAAAACTGATAAATTGTAGCTGCAAGAAAAAAAAAGGTCAAGATTCTTTCTCATTTTGAATTCTCAATCCAATATATCTACTTTCCAGAAGATATCCTAAGATAGAAAGTAGAAGAACAAAGCTACAAACTGCATTTTAGTGGCAGCAACAATATGAGAAATAAAAAGTGGGATTTTTTTCTCTAATTTTTGGTGAAAGGGTGATATAGATCAGAAAAACCCTCAATTCTTGCTGCTTAGGTGGGAGATGTTTAAGAGTCAAGGAATCAATTTAAATACAAGCAAACATCTCAATTCACTCTCATAAGCAAAAGGAAACAAATTATCAGCAACATCTTGCTATTTTCCATCGGTTATTTATGCAAAATAGTCTCATCCAGACAGGTACAGGTTTCAGTCCAGAATATTAACTTCCTTTTGCTCTGCATGTTAAATTTCCAGTATTTCCAATGCAGTCATCAGGAATATTTTGAAGTTAGAGTGTTGCGAATGGTAATTCTGTAAGAAATGAACAGTGTCATCTTTAAAAACTAAGGACAGTATTTTATGTTATCTGAAATAACTTTTTAGTATTGAGGAATAGTGCCATGCTCACAGCAGGCACACAGATATTTTATATAATCTCGCAGCATAAGGAAAAATTAAACAGAATGGTTAATATACAAATGATTCACATACATTTTATATTCAAGTCATAAATGCAGTGAAATAAGCAATAAGAATGAAATAAATTGAAGTTAAGTATTTCTCAAACACTATGCCCTGAAATTGCTGAATACTAATGTTCTCATAGGTATGTTGTGAAGAAGGGACCAATTCAAGCTAAGGTAATTTCAGAATAAATGAATTAGTCCAATATATAAATGGACTGTCAACACCCAGACCAAAACGTCAACGAGTACTCTGCTTTGTTAGTATTAATATGATTAGATCTTTGGCCCCTGTTGAAATATAGGGTTTTCTAAATAAAATGTGTTTCATCTTCTTTAACGAAGAAGGGATCCTCGGTCAGTCAGAAGGCAGAGCTATTTAAGCTGAGGTTCTTAAAAAGTTTCTAGGGAACAATCTGGCTCTGTACAGTGAACTACAACACTGTTCACACCTTTTTGACGCAGCAATCTCATTAACAGGGCTTTATGCTAAGGGTATTATTAAAAAAGAAAAAAAAACATCTGCATAGGAAGGTTCATAGCACTTTTATTCATAAAAGCAAAAAACAACCCATATGTCTACTTAACAGTTGGGAATCGCTGAACAAATTATAGCATATAAATAATAAATGTGCTAAAAGAAATATATGAGGACTACAAAAAAATATGCGAAGACATATTTAAAGTGATGTAGAGTCAAGAAAGCAAAATGAGAACAAGAGCAGAAGCACAGTCAGAAAGACAGCAAACTACAACCAGATTTTTTAAAAACGGAAGAAAACATATTAATTAGAAAGAGTACTGAAATAAAGCATTACTGTTATTCTGTGAAAAGTCAATACACACTTTAAAAACCAAATTACTAAGAATTATCTTTAAGGGCATGGTATTACATATAAATCATTAAAAAAAGTTTTTTTAAAGTTCTTGGGGGAAAAAAACAAAAGCAACTAAAAACATTAACTAATTATATATAAACTTATCTCAAACTTCCATAGCTCTATGTTCTTTTACAATACCTACTTCAGTTCAATCTTGTTCATATGAGCTGGCAGGGAATACTGTTTAGTTTGCAAAAGATAAAAGGGCCTTTTCTGAAAGTTTACATGGATGTTTGGGAATGCTGAATTTGTCTCTATGCCACCATGTTTTTATTTGGGAGTGACTTTTTCTTTCATAATAATGCTAAAAAGTAGTTTCAGCTTATTATAACATGGAAGAAGGAAGGAGAGAAAAATGTATTAAGTGCTTAGTATGTGCCAGGAACTATGCCAGCTGCTTAGGCTGAAAAGGGACCAGTACCTCTAGAACCAAACAATATTATGAAATCATCATCATCAAAATGATTCGGTCTTCTTTTCCCTCTTACAGTTACCACCATGCTTTAGTCTCTTGTCACCTCTTTCCTGAGCCACTTCAGTAGCCCTCTTCCTAATTCATATTCCTATCTCAAATCTCCCAGCGCTCCAATCCATCTTCCACATAGTGGCCAAAGTGATTTTTCTGAAATGTGAGTCTGGCCTTGTCACTCCCTCCTACTCAATAAATTCCAGTTACTCCTAATTACCTTTAGGACTGGCTAGGTAGCACAATGGATACAGCACTAGGGGCTTAGAATTTTGGGAGCACTAGGGGCTTAGGATTGGGAACACTCATGAACATGAGTTCAAATCTAGTCTCAGATGCTTACTAGCTGTGTGACCCTGAGCAAGTCACTTATCTCTGCCTCAGTTTCCTCATGTGTATAATGAGCTAAAGAAGGAAATGGCAAACCACTCCAATATCTGTCAAGAAACCCCCCCCCCCCATGGGGTCACAAAGAGTCAGATACAAATGAAACAAAAACTAAACAATTTTTTTTTCCAATTTTTGGTTGAAGATTGATGAGGGTCACAAAGCCCCCAGGACTTTTGCAGCACAGGTCAAAAATGTCTGAGACCCAAGAGAAGTTTAAATGAGTGAACTGGCATTTAAAGCTCTTCACAACCTGGTCCTTTCCAACTTTCTAGTTTCCTTACACAATATACCTCTCCATATACTCTACAATCCACCATCCCAGTCAACTTATTGTTCCTCACACTCCTTCTCTGGCCTTCCTGCCTTGGCATGCTTAGTTCTCTACCTCTTCCTTAAAAGTGTAACTCAAAGACCACTTTCTACATGAAGCCTTTCCAGATCCTCCCAAAATTATCTTATGTTTATAGGTTTATTTTGTATATACTTACATAAATATGCTGTTCTTCCTTCCCTGTATCCCTCATATAATAAAAGCTCCTGGAGATCAGGGATTTATTTTTTTTTTACTTCAATGACAGCACCTAATAAATACTTGTTGAGTGACTGAAGAATAAAAGATAGAGCAATCTCTAAAATATTATATCACTTGATAATTGTTTAGAACAAAGCACTCACTATGTGAGGCCTAAAGGAGAAAGTCTTTTGGGTGGTGAAGGAAGGAAGAGGCAACATCTCAGTTGGAATTTATAGGATAGGCAGGAGTTTAAAAGATGAAGAGGAGGAGGCAGCAAGGTATTGTGAAAAAAAAGCAATGTGTTTGGACTGGGAATTCGGTGGCCATCCATTTCCTCATCTGCAAAAATGAAGTTAAACTGAATTCTCTTTAAGGTCCTTTCCAGAAAGCTACAAATCCTATGATCCTATTTTTGAAAGGAAAGATGTTAGATGTGCTGGATAGAGGATTTGGGATTGGGTAGACAGGAGTCAGGAAGTAAAGCATTTATAGGGATTTTGAGATAAAGCAAAAAAAATGATAATAGTGAAGATGTGTGGTGGTATAGAAATGGTTGTGAACAAGGTTGTATTTACAGAATTTGGAAGAATGATAAAATTATGAAGCACATGCTTTTAGGTACATCTAGATTTTAATGTGTGAGAGCATTGATTTTGGAGAGAGGAGGAAAGAGGAGACAGATACAAAAATCAATTTATAAAAATTAAATAGATATAACTTAAAAATGTTGACGTATAAGATGGAATACTTGTTTTGTCTACTAATTGTTTCTTCAGGTAAATTCAAAACAAATATTCGGTCACAGTCAACTTAAAATGTGTGCATGCACATACACACAATGTTGCAAATTTATACAAAAAATCTGAAAGGCTAATTATTTAAATCTTCAATATTGATGTTTCTTATGAAAATTCAGCATAACCACTGTCTTGTGCAAAGAGATCACTCTAATTGATTTTTGAACTTTGTAAAAATTTTCATCAGTTGTTTCTTAGTGACTGAAAGGACTGCATTTGTAATCCAACCCTTAAGATCATCCAAAGAATTAGAATTTTGATGTAGTTGTGACAATTTTAAGGTGACAGTACAAGAAAAAGTCTAAGGGCGTAACCAATCTGGTTAAGCAAGAGAACCTCCTCTATCATTCCACATGTCTGAGAAAGTGTCACCCAGAAACTGTTGCATATACAATGTATGATGATAGTGTTCCCTGTCTGGTTAAAATAAATTATTATTCAAAATTTACAAAACTAAGTAAATATAGAAGAAATTTTTTAATATAGAAGAAATTTAAATAAATTTTCAAATGATGCTTTGCGTAAATTTGTAGCATTTACATTTCTAAAGTTTTTCAAGCTTAAACTTGTAGTAAGATTTTTAGTACTGTGTGCGTGCAGACCTCAGTTGTTAAATAAGTAGTCCTGATTACAGATCATTTAAAAATACTTTATGGGTCTTTGAAAGTTACTTTCATATAGCTACATGACCTGATTCCTTTAAAATTCATATGTGTTGCGTATCTAACAATATATTTTCAGTTGGAGTAGTGTTTTAATGACTTTTGTCCTAATATCTTAATATCAGCTCAAAGGAAAATAATTTCAGAAAACATTGATAAAGATCAGAAGATACTCGTTTATACTGTTGTTTGAATGGTAAAATAATAACACTTCATAGTACAGATTATAGCCAAGTTTTGATATAACGACTATGTTCTCTAGATTATAAAATACCTAAATTTTGGAAAATATTGAAAAAATTTCATCCAGCAACTCCTTTAGATGCCTGAAAACCTATAAATTTTTGGTATTTGGGGCAAAATTTCTTTTTCTTTTTTAGCAGTGAGCTAATTTTTGAGCTGTAGGTGTTATCCATTTATCTCATCATGACTACTTTTGAAAAGGGTGTTAATGAACTGAATTTAAGGATGCAATGTTTTGGAAAACAGTTACTTAATTTATTCAAGCTGTTAATCTGCCCCTAGAGTAGTGAATTTGTTTTTTTTGAACTTGAAAACCTACTTATCTTCTTTTTACAATAGTTTCCAGAAGCCTTTTTAAAGTCAGCATATATTGCAAATATCTCCCTTTCCTGATGTTATTGATAATTCATCAAATGAGGAGAAAAGAGATGAGAGGTCAGGCAAACGTCAGTTGTGACTGTTTTAGAAAATAGTTTATGGCAACCAATCTACGTCTGAACCCAAAAGCTACAGGAGGGGTGCTGTGGTTTATAAAGTGGTTTTCCTGATGGTCATTATGGCCAGAACCTTTTATTTGTTCTTAAAGAAAAAAAAGTTTTGGGGCAGCTAGGTGGCATGGTGAACAGAGTACCAGCTCTGGAGTCAGGAGGACCTGAGTTCAAATCCAGCCTCAGACAATTAATACTTACTAGCTGTGTGACCTTGTGCAAGTCATTTAGCACCAATTGCCCTGCCTCCCCCCCAAAAAAAGCAGAAAAAAGTTTTACTGATATCCTTTGATTCTTCGTTATATTCCTTCCTAATGATTTTTCATTATATTCCTTTCTAACGTACTCTTTCCTGCTCTTCGACCCAGCAGGTCTTTCTTTTTTAATGAAGTTTTTAAAAAAGGTTCAGTAAAAGCAAACAACTCTGGCATTCCCTACTCATAGCCAGGCATCTCTCCAAATTAGGGAGGGAGCTACACTTTTTCATCTCTTTATCAAGACCAATTTAAATAATCATCATTACATGGTGTTCAGTTTTGTATTTTTGTTCTTTCCACTTACGTTACTACAATTTTTATGTAGGTTGCTTTCCTGGGTCAGTTGACTTCATTGCTTTTTTTCAATCAATACAAGTTTTCTTCTTTTTCTTCTTTCTTTTGCTTCTTGATATTCATTGTTTCTTATGGCATAATATATTTATTACTTTCACGTACCAGTATTAGCTTAGCCATTCCCACTCTGTGTCTAATTCTCTGCCATCACAAAAAGTGATGCTATGAATATTTCAGTGTAAGGGACCTTTCCTTCTGCTTTTGCCTTCTTGAGGGGATAGACTCTTCAGTGTGATCTTTAGTTCAAAAGGTTTTTGTCACTTTTTAGTCACTCTTTTAATATAATTTCAAATTCTTTTCCAAAATGATTGTGTTGGTTCACAGCCCTACTAACACTGTATTACTGTCCCTGAGCCCTTCCAACACTATTTTCATGTTTGCCAATTTGTTGGATGTGATGTGAAACTTCATAATTATTTTGATTTATATTTCTCTTATTAGTGATTTTGGGGGAAATTACATACAATTAATGGTTTTCCAATTTTTTTGATAACTGTTTATATCTTTTGACTACTTATAACCATTAGAGAATAGTTCTTGGTTTCCCACTTACGTTAATTCCCTTATGTCTCAGATTTAAGATCTCTATCAGAGGAGATATTTGATGTAAAGCTCTTTTATGCCCAATCAGCAGTCACTTTTTAATCTAGCTGTGCTATTTTCTCATACAAAAACTTTTCAATTTCATGTCATGAAAAGTACTTATTTTATCTTTTGTCATCTCTTCTGTCCCTTATATTATTAAGAATTCTAGGGGGCGGAGCCAAGATGGCAGCGTAGAAGCAGCAAGGTCCCGCAGCTCCCACACTGCCACCCTAAACACCCAGAAAATACGAGCCCAGACAAAGTCTAGGAAAGTCTAGGACTCTCAGACTCACAAAAATC
>JAQQSW010012518.1:0-12509 GCA_028646575.1 Pseudocheirus occidentalis
CAAGCAAGCAAAATTTCCAATGCTAAATAATTTTAAGGTTGGCAAATGCTTTCTACATAATGAGTGTATAAGGTACTATACCCACACACATACACACACATATTTGAGTGTGCACATATATATAGCATACTTATGAAATTATTATTATTCCCACTTTACAAAAGAGAAAACTGAGCCTTGTGAGGCTGACTTACCTGTGAATACAGTTAGTGTCTAACATGAAATTTGAACAAGGCCTCCTGACTAGCTTGTGCTGCCTCTCAGAAGAGATGACATAGATTAACTTTGACTTCATGTGCTGTTGATGTAGAATGTGATCTCATGTGACATAGATTTCATGAATATCTACTCTAATTCATCTATGAATGTGAAATGCCATCATAATCATCAAGACTCCTGGCTAGAAACAGTGACCTGGAAGATAGACTCTGTTTTATGATTTTTAAACACTTGATCAGTAACATAACATCATGATAATTGAAATGAGTTACTCCTTAGCGATATAGCATAAAAACTCTGTCCTAGATATGAGAAGACCTAGTTTCCAATCCTTGCCCCCAAAACATTGTCTTTCATAATCCAATCTTTGTATATTGCTTTGTAGTTTCAAAAACGGGAAAATATATACATATGTGTGTATGCATATGTATATACATACGAGAGAGACAGAGAGAGCATGTGTGTGTGTGTGTGTGTGTGTGTACTTTACCCAGCTCATAGGAAAATTGGGAAGACAAAATAAGAAAAACACATGTGCACAATTGTTTGGGGAAAGGAGGCTGTTGTATGCAAATACGAGGTATTGTTTTATTCAGCTTGTTATCTCTGTTGTGCAGTGTGTAATTTAGTGGGTTTAAATATTAAATGCTCTTTCTTTTCACACACAAAATAACAGTATTCTTTGTATGGGAAGGCTGCATTCTAATTGTTCAAATACAGTGGCCCCAGCTAATGCATTTGCTATCAACACTAGATTTAGGCAAACTCATTTTAGCTTTCAAAATGTCATTTCAATTTACTTCCACTATATTCAAAATTATGTAGAGAAAAAAGACATTTGGTTTGTCTAGAGAGCAGGTCAGTGGAATCAGAAAGCTCTCTTTGAAAAGTGAAAAAAAAAATATATATATATATATATACACACACATGTATGTATGTATATATGTGTGTGTGCGTGTATACATACATATATACATATACATACATATATACATATTCACACACACACATATATTATATTCTGGGTTCAAAATTCCTATCACTAGTAGCAGAATATGTTATGCAGAGCAGTGATTAGAATCTTTAGTACTTACCTTCTGGGTAAAGGGTAACAGAGATGAACAAGAAGAGAGGAGTCATTAATGTTTAAAGTTGATGATATTTTCTTTGATTTTTCTTTGTAATCTGCCCTGAAGTCATCAGGTAATTAATTGGTAGCTGGGTACATAAAGTGTTGGCCTGAAGTCTGGAAGATTCATCTTCCTGAGATTAAATCTGGCCTCAGACACTTACTAGCTTTGTGATCCTAGGCAAGTCGCTTTTCCTTATTTGCCTCAATTTCCTCATCTGTAAAATGAACTGGAAAAGGAAATGGAAAACCACTCCAGTATCTTTGCCAAGGAAACCTCAAATGAAGTCATGGAATCAGACATGATTGAACAACAACAATTAAGACTCAGAAGTCCATCAAAGAACAGCACCTAGTAAAGTAGTGAGCCAACTACATTCAATGGTTCCTCAAAGAATGGTACTAATACTTATGACAACAAAAATCAATGATTTAATTTATATAGCACATTAGATTATAAAACTCTTTGCATATACTCTCATTTTCTTGTTATCACCACTGTCATAAAATAGAGGATGAATTTCATTCCTTAAGCTATTTATCTATGTATCTATGTATGTACCTATCTATGTATCTATGTATCATCTATCTATACACCTCTCTATCTATATCTATACACAATCATAAATGCCCATATATTATACATATTATAAACATATATGATACATGTTTGTATAGATATACAATCTACTAATAAACTACACTGCAGAGTATACATAGATATAGATTGATAGTAGAGAGCTCTATATTATCTGACAGATCCACTCTCTTTAATTTCTCTATGTCTTTCTGTCTCTGTCTCTCTCTTTAAAATAATCACTAGGGACTATTGCAGTCACCTTGATTGGTGGCATAATTAATATTATGGACTTATAATTATAATTGGACTTAGAAAGACGTGTGTTTAAATGCTTTCTCAGACACTTACTAGCTACATGACCTTGGACAGTCTTTTAACTTTCTCAGCCTCTATTTCCTCAACTGGAAAATGAAAATGCTTATGTAGCACTTATCTATCTCATATGGTTGTTGTGAAGACCAAATGAGAGGACGTAAAGAACTTCAAATACTATATAGATGTCAGGTAGCAATTATAGTGATGAAGTTGCCAGAAACTGGTTGGGCTGTGGACCCAGGATGGGGGTAGGTGGGCTGCCCTGGCAGTGAGCCTAGGTGGTTTTGTTTCTTTCTTCAACACCAGGATTTGAGTGCTGAGGAATTGTTTGTGTCTGGGCAGTGGTTGGTCTGATAATCAATTATGTTGATTAACAGCTCAGTTGGGGTAGGATGATATATAAGAGCCTGCACTTCCTGTGTTGGGGGCTGCTCTCTCTTTCTTTTAATTGGCCCCAAGGCAGCCCAGCTATTCAACTACTAAATTTAAATATTATTAAAAGATCCCCCCAAAAAACCTTTATCAGACTGTGGTCATTCTTTAAAAAACTTGCTATTACAATTGGAGGCCCCAGCGAGATGGCCTTTGGCCATCTCCAGTGACCACCTTTCCATCTGTAAGTTGGACTGGACTGGAAAGTTGATCCAGGGGGTGGCCACTGAGAGATATTCCTCAGCCCAGATTCACTTCCTTGTCCTAAGTGGGACTGCAGACTGGAAAGATTCCCAGATTACCTTAACAATTGGCAGGCAAGGAGCTCCAGTTTCTGTGTAACCATTTGTAACTCCTGTTTAGATCCCTCAGGATCTCTGTTCAGATCTCAGGTCTTGAGATCTCTGGTGAGTACTCTTTTTGTATGGTAGGTGGCCAGCTGGATGCAGCAGTGAAGTGCTCCTATTGGGTTTTTGCTGGGACACTGCTCAAAAACCCCTGTCTTGTCTTTTTTAGTCCCCTGCCTAGAGGGGGAGACCCATGCCTTGTCTTTGTGAGTCCCCTGCCCAGTGGGGGGACCCATGTCTTGTCTGTGTAGATCCCCTGCCCAGAGGAGTGACCCCTGTCTTGTCTCTGTGGGTCCCCTGCCCAGAGGGGAGACCCCTGTCTTGTCTTTGTGAGTCCCCTGCCCAGTGGGGGGACCCCTTTCTTGTCCTGTTTTGTCCGTTGTAAGTGGCTTGTGTCTTTTTCTCATGTTTCTTTAAGTATCCTTGTGATGGTCTATGGTATAGAAGTGGAAAGTAGGAAGTTAAGAATTAACAGTGTAAAATCTCTCCTGTTCTCTTAGAAAGAGAAAGCAGACAAGCTAGAGAAGGGAATTTTCCCTTCTTAGGGCTTGCCTCCCCCAAAAGGTAAAGTTTTGTTCTGTGGTTAATCATTCCCTCTGCCCTGAAAAAGGGTGTAACTCTTCTTTTCTGCCTACCAGAGTGGGACAAATTAAAGTTTTGGTCACCAAGGAAACTCCTAAACAGAAATTAGGATTCCTTGGCTCCCCTCCACACATGTGACCTCCTGCAACCAGAAGTCTGGGTCCACTAACACCTATCCCTTGAAGGGACATGAGTCAGGGGACCCCACTTCACGTGAGTAGACCCATTGCCCAAGGTCTCTCCCCATACCCCAGTTTCTAGGTCTTCGTACTTTTTGTTTTGAATTGCATTTAACGTTTTCCTGTCTCACCTAAAAGAGAAAAGTTTTATGTATAAGAAGGCAATTGTAAAGCAACTGAATTCATTCCAGTCAGTTTTGAAAAGTACCCTCCCACAAATGATTTTCTGTTCCATCTGTTTAAGGGAGGAGGAGGCATAACAGCTATACTGTGGGCCCCTTGGGTGCAAAAATCAGTACCTCTAGGGACACGAACCTCTCCTTTCAAATCCCTGAACCCACAGCCAGGCTCTGCAACATGGGGAGAGGAGAAAATCTCTGTACGTGGTAAGCCCAATTTTCTGTTTCATGTTTATCTAAAAGTTTATGGATGTAATGGGAATCTGAAGCTCTTTCCTGCTCCTAGCCCCTTTGCTTAAGCGGCTCTGAGAATGTTCCCTGATTTGGTGGTCACGTGGAGCCCGTGGCAAGAGGCTTGTTTTTGAGGAATGGCCATACCTTGTTACTTTGTAATTGGGCAGTGGGTCAAGAGGGCTGACCGAGGAGAAACCATGGAGGGGTTGGGAATGGGGAGGAAGGGGAGAAAAATCTGAAACTCAAGTGATTCTGGAACTGAATCTTGTAAACTAAAAGTAAACAAACAAGTCAATAAAAAAAATATCAAACCAGTGCTGCATTCCTGGTGTAAATCCCTTCTGGCCCTATTGTATTGCCCTCATGATACATTGCTGTAATCTTTTAGCTAATATTTTATTTAAAATTTTAGGGAAATTGGTGTATAATTTTCTGCTCTTATTTGACTCTTCCAAATTTAGGTATCAGCACCGTATTTGTATCATTAAAAGAATTTTTTAGGACTACTTCTTTGCCTATTTTTTCCTCCACATAGTTTATAAAGTATTGGAATTAATTGTTCTTTAAACATTTTGTACAATTCACATGTAAATCCATCTGGTCCTTGTGATTTTTTTCTTCGAGTTGACATTGATGACTTGTTCAATTTCTTTTTTCAAAATGAAGTTATTTAAGTACTTTATTTCTTCTGTTAAACTGCACAGTTTATATTTTTGTAAATATTCATCCATTTCACTTTAGTTATCAGATGTTTTGGCATACAATTTGGCAAAATAGCTCATAATTATTGTTTTAACTTTCTTTTCATTGGTGCTGAATTAAGTCTTTTCATTTTTGACACTGTTAATTTTTAAAAAATCAAGTTAACCAAATGTTTATCTATTTAATTGTCTTTTTAATAAAACACGCTCTTAGTTTTACTTATTAATTCATTAATATTTTTATTTCAATTTTATTAATTTCTCCTTTGATTATCAGAATTTCTAATGGGATCTTTAATTAAGGATTTTGGCTCAATTCTTTTTCTAGATTTTTAGTTGCATGCCCAATTCATTGATCTCTTTCTCTATTTTATTCATATAAGCATTTAGAGAGATAAAGTTTCCCCTAAGAACTGTTTTGGGTGTCTTTCATAGGTTTTGTTACGTTGTCTCATTATTATCATTCTTTCTGATGAGATTATTGATTATTTATATGCTTTATTGTGTGACCCACCCGTACTTTAGGATTAAATGATTTAGTTTCCAATTCATTCTTAGTCTGTCTTTCTATAGTTCTTTATTACACATTTTTATTGCCTTGTTATCTGAAAAAATTAATATTTCTGCTTTTCTCCATTGGGTTGTGAGGTTTTTAGGTGCTAATATATGATGAGTTTTTGGGTAGGTGTCATGTACCATGAAAAAAAAGGTACCTTCCTTTCCATTCTCATTCTATTTTCTCCAGAGGTATGTCATACCTACATTTTCTAGAATTCTTTTGACCTTCTTAACTGCTTTTTAAAAATTTTATGATTAGATTCATGCACTTTCTAGAGGAGGAGGCTGAGTTCTCCCACTAGTATCATTTTCCTGTCTATTTCTTTCTGTAACACACTTGACTTCTCCTCTAAGAATTTGGATGCTATACCCTTTGGAAAATATATGATTCATATTGATATTACTTCATTCTCTATGATAACTTTTGGCAAGATGCAGTTTCCTCCTTTATCTCTTTTAATTGGATCTATTTATTTATTTATTGCTTTTGTGATGTCTGAAATTGGGATAACTTCTTCTTTTTCTTCTTCTTCTTCTTCCTATTATTATTATTATTGCTTCAGCTCAAACACAATATAGTCTGCTCCAGCCTTTTACCTTTACCATGTCTTTATCTCTCTATTTCAAATGTATTTCTTTTATACAATTTATTGTAGGATTATGATTTTTAATCCACTCAATTATCTGCTTCCATTTTATGGGAGAGTTTATACCATTCACATTCAGAGTTATAATAACTGTTTATTTCTCTCCATCCTATCCCCCTATTTATACTTTTCTCTCTCTTTTCACACTTTCCCTCCTCACTTGTGTTTTCTTTTTGACAATTGCCTTCCTGAATCTGCCCTCCCTTTTATAAGTTCTCAACCCTTTTCTTTCTCATTTCCCCTACTACTTCTGCCCTTCCTTTTATCTACCCCCTCACTTTTCTATCCTCTTTCTTCTGCTACTTTCCTGTATGATAAAATATATTTCCAAAATTTTTTTTCCAAGATCATGCTGCTAATTAGAAATGCAGATACTTCTGAGGATTCTAGGTAGGTTATATTATTTTACACTGGCTCATTATACACTATCAAGTATAGAGGGAAAATGGTCAGGCATAACATTAGACTTTAGGAGCTTCCAAATTCCCATGCAGTTGAATTTGCACACAGTATGCATAGACAGTGCAAAATTAGACAATGCTAAAAACAGAGCTCTTGTTATTTCAGATTCAGGTAAGCAAGTCATGTTCCTTCCCCTTTATAAATCAAAATCAAATTTAATTAAAATCAATTTAAAATCAAAATATATTTCTATGCATAACCAAATGTGTATGTTATTCCCTCTTTGAATCAAATCCAATGAGACTAAAGTTCAAACAATGCTCATCTCCTCCCTTTTTTCCCTCTACTGTAATAGATGTTTTGTGACTCTTCATGTGATATACTGCCTTCCCCTTTCCTCTTCTTCCAGTATAATCTTTTTTTGCCCCTTAATTATTATAATATCCTCCCATTAAAGTCAACTTAATCCCACATCCTCTTTCTATGTATGCCCCTTATAACTACCCTAATAAAGATATAATTCTCAAGAGTTACAAGTTTCATATATTCCCATGTAGAGATATAAACAGTTAAACTTTACTTAATAACATGTTATTTTCTCCTTCTTTCTTTTTTGTCTTTTTATGCTTTCCCTTGAGTCTGCTTTCCTGTTTCATTGAATACCCATCTTTTCCCCTTAAGATTATAGTTAATTTTTTTTTCTGGGTAGTTGATTCTTGAGTGTAATTCAAGCTCCTTTGATTTCCAGAATATTCTATTCCAAGCCCTCTGATCCTTTAATATAGAATCTCATCAATGCTGTGTAATCTTGACTGTGGCTTCATGATATTGAGTTGTTTCTTTCTGGTCATTTGCAGTATTCTCTCCTTGACCTGATAATTCGGGAATTTGCATATGATAATTCCTTGGAGTTTTCTTTTTGGGAGGTGATCAGGGGAATCTTACAATCACTATTTTACCACCTGGTTCATCGTAGTTTTCCTTGATAATTTCTTGAAAGATGCTATTTAGGCTCTTTCTGTATTCATAGTTTTCAAGCAGTTTAATAATTTTTAAATTATCTTTTCTGGATTATTTTCCAGGTCAATTGTTTTCCAATGAGGTATTTTACATTTTCTTCTATTTTTTCATTCTTTTAGTGTTGTTTGATTCTTGATTTCTCATAGATTTATTAGATTCTACTTTCCAAATTCTAATCTTTAAGGACTCATTTTCTTCAGTAAGCTTTAATATCTCCTTTTTCATTTGACCAATTCTATTTTTAAGGAGTTGTTTTCTTCAGTATTTTTCTTTCTTCCATATGGTCAATTGTATTTTTAAAGGAATTGATTTCTTCAATTTTTGTTTTTCCTTTTTTAGGCTTGCATGCCTCTCATTTATTTACTTATTTTTTATTTTTTTTGAGGGGGAAGGCAGGGCAATTGAGGTTAAATGACTTGCCCAAGGTCAGATCACTAGTAAGTGTTAAGTGTCTCAGTCTGGATTTGAATTCAGGTCCTGCTGACTCCAGGGCCTGTGCTCTACTCACTGTTCCACCTTGGCACCCTCTTTCATTTGTTTTAAAATTTTTCTTCTACCTCTTTTATTTGACTTTCAAAATTCTTCTGGCCTCTTCTAAGAAGGTGTTTTGGGCTTGAGAGGAATTCATATTCCCCTTTGATGTTTATATGTATGTGCATTGATATTGTTGGACTCTTCTGAGTTTGGCTCTTCTGAGTGTTCTGATCTTCCCTGTCACTGTAGTAAATTTCTATGGTCAGTGTTCATTTTTGCTTCTTGTTCATATTTTTCAGTCTATTTTGTGACTGAGTTCTCATCCTGGGGCACAGGGGACACTTTTAAAAGCTTCTGGTTCTGGGGCCAGGCACCTGGTCACAAGCTTTGTGCATTGGGGCCTTGGAAGTAGGTGTCTTTCTCACTGCACTGAGGTGGGCTGGCCAAGTTTTGCCTTCTGTTACCTGGTTTCCAGAGTCGACAACTTGTCCTCTGTGCTGGGACTGGAGGCCTCACAGCTGACCTGCTGTGCCACTGGCCTGCTGAGCCCAGACCAATGGGCCTTAGTTGCTGATCTGTGCTGTGACCAAGAGTCTCCCACTGGCTTTCCCAGACACCATCTGCACTGGATTGTGTTCCCTTTTCCCAAAGTGAGAGAGGCCTTTCCCCAAGTGGTTCTAAGTCATAATAAAGTAGAAAATTGTTTTACTCAGTCTTGTACTTTCTATCACTCTAGAGCCTAATTTAAGGCTTGATTTAACATTGTTACTGAGGGAAAATGAAAATTTGGGGGAACTCAGACATCATCCTGACTTCTGTCATCTTGGCCTGCCTCTTGGAATCTTACTTTTGGTTTGTTTTGTTTTGTTTTTTGGAGTGGGGAAGGAAGGGCAATTGGGGTTAAGTGGCTAGCCCAAGGTCGCACAGATAGTAAGTGTTAAATGTCTGAGGCAAGATTTGAATTCAAATCCTCCTGACTCCAGGACCAGTGCATTTACTACACCACCTAGCAGCCCCAGGATTTTACTTTTTTAGAGACATGTGATAGGCCTTCATTGTGCCAATTTAATTCTTCAATGAACACTAGGATAAACATGGAACCCTCTTATATTTTACCTGCCAGTGAGAAATATAAGACATATATGTATATATATGTTTCTCTTCATCATTGGAACGTAAACTTCTTTCAAATTGGGATTATTTCATTAATTTTATCCATTTACTCAAACCTAGCAAAGTTAATGACACATTTTAGATGCTTGCCTGCTGATACTTTGAACAAGAAATTAAATCTATTCTGTTCTTACCCTCTGGTAGGTATGATTAATAATGTTATCTTTCCTGTTGAAAGTGCTAGTATTATCATCAGTTTTGCCTAAATATGGTCATTTTGCCCGGTGACCTTTTACACTGTTCTAGCAAATTATTCTGCTTTGTTAATTAGTTAATTATTGCTGTTGCATTTTCTTTAGAGTCTGTACCATCATTCTTTGGAATCTCTTGAATTTGGAGCCAGTATTTTAAATTGGTTTATTTCCATGATGATCATGGTTGTACTAAGGAAAACTTTGAAATAGTTAAAAAATATACTGAACATCAAGTAAAGTGTAGCAAGATCAAATATAAAAATATTTGTAAAATAAAATTTTAAATCATATAAACATATATAAAAATGTTAAAATACTTAATTTATAAATTATTGCCAAATAATTTTGTCAGTATCATGAGACCTGTCCTGAATATAATTTAATAGAAAAATGGATTATTTCTCTGTATGATCAGGTCCCAAGGTCATCTTATGCTTTTTAAAATAAGCACTAGAATACAACAGTACATCTTGAATGAGATCTACCATTAAATTTTTTTCTAGATATCTGTATTTAAAAACAAAATTATTTTGAAGTGGAAATATTCATTTTAATTGATATTCATTATTTTATACAAATTAAAACAATTAATTTAAAATAAGGTGAAATAGATGGATTATCTCGTGTGTGTGTGTGTGTGTGTGTGTGTGTGTGTGTGTGTGTGTGTGTGTAGATTCCTAACAAACTCTTTAAAACTGTTCTTAGGTCTCATTTAACTCAATTCATTGCAAAAAGTTCTTCTTAGATGCCTACTGTAATGCAGGATACCAGACACACTAAAGCAGGAATAAAAAGAAAAAAACCAGTCTAATCCTTAGTCCCAAGGAGTTTAAATTCTGGTTTTTTTCCTTTTTCTTTTATAAGATTTTAAGTTCTGTATTTTCTCCCTCTCTCTGCTCCCCCCATCCCCAAGAGGGCTTGTGATCTGATATATGTTATTCATATACAAACATATTGAACATAATTCCACATTAGTCATGCTTTAAAGAAGAATAAGAACCAAAGGCTAAAATCACAGGAAAGAAAAAGAGAGAGAGAAAATAGTATTTTTCAATCTGCATTCAGACTCTATAGGTCTTTCTTGGACTGTAGATAGGATTTTCCATCTTTAGTCTTTTGGGATTGTCTTATATCACTGCATTACTGAAAAAAATGAAATCTATCAAAGTTGGTCATCACACAATGTTGATGTTACTGTGTACAATGTTCTCCTGGTTTTACTCCCTTCAGTCAGTATCAGTTCATATAAGGCTTTCCAGGCTTTCTGAAATCAGCCTGCTCATCATTTCTTAAAGCACAATAGTATTCCAATGCATTCTTACGTCATACCTCGTTTAACATTCCCCAAATGATGAGCATCCCCTCAATTTCCAATTCTTTGTCGCAACAAAAATAACTGCTAAAAATATGTGGGTACATGTGGGTCCTTTTCCCTTTTTTATGATATTTTTTGGTATACAGACCTAGTAGCGTTATTGCTAGATCAAAGATTATGTGCAATTTTATGACCCTTTGGGCACAGTTCCAAATTGTTTTTCAGAATGATTGCATCACTTCACAGCTCCACCTACAATGCATTAGTGTTCAATTTTCCCCCATCTTTCCAGCATTTATCATTTTCCTGTTGTGTCATCTTATCCAATTTGATAGGTACAATGTGTTACCTCAGAAATGTTTTCATTTGCATTTCTCTAATCAATAATGATTTAGAACATTTTTTATCACTATAGATAGTTTAATTTCTTCATCTGAAAACTGCCTGTTCATACACTTTGACCATTTATCAATTGGAGAATGCCTTGTATTATTATAAATTTAACTCATTTTTCTCTATATATTTAGAAATTAGACCTTTTTCAGAGACACTGGCTATAGAAATTGTTTCCCAGTTTTCTGTTTCTCTTCTAATTTTTGTTGTATTGGCTTTAAAATAAAATTAATAGTAAAAAATTTTCTGTAAGATGATGGTCCAGCTTTCTCAGCCCTTGCAGAGTCTGGTTGGAAGTCACTGGAGAGGTGATACTGAGGAAACTTGTTGGGGATTAGTTTTCTCCACTGTAAGTCCATCGGATCATTTTCACATTAAGGTTCGTGGTGTCTTAACCCAAGAAAATGGCTGAAGTTTATTTATCTGTCCTATATAATTTTTATTCTGGAGATCTCTGATAAATCATAATATCAGAGGAATTGCCTAACTACCCATCTTGTTTGTTTCATGACCTGTAAGTCTGCTCAGGTATTTTTAACTCCAAGTTCAGTCTTTCATTCATTAGGTTGTATTGCCTTGACTCAAGACTATGACAATTTAGCCATCTTACATTTTAATTCCTTCAGGTGCAGTTTTGTTAGAAAGCAATCTGACAAAGTAATCATAAAAATAGAATTTTTTTTCTTAAAATGGAACCCTTTAGAGATTATCTTGTTCTCATTTCAGAAATGAAGAAAATGAAAGTAGTAAAATGACTAGCCCAAGGCCATGCAGCTAGTTCATCATGATAAGGTTAATAGAAGGTTATAGCTTAATGTTTCACTTGCTGTGAAATATTATCATTTTAACTAGAGATACAGCTCTCTGTAGTGATTCATAGTCCATTCCATTAGAGGAAATATGGGGATGGGGGAGGTGAAAGTAGAATTTTTCTCACATCTTTTTTATCTTATTTCCTAGGTACTCATTCTCTTCTACATCTACAAGGCCATCTCTGAAGATGAGGGAGAATCTACATGCCTAAGGCCAATAAAGGACCAAAACAGAATTTCTAGAAGAATCAATGCTCTGTGATTAAAAGCAAAATTAGTACTTGTGAACATGGAAAAAAATGGATCTGCTACTACCCGCACTGATGAAAAATGTACCTCATCTTATATCTCGATGGTTTGTATTATCAGAGAAGAATTTTCATACAAATGAGATTAGGTCATTCCTTTCTTTTTAACAGAGTGTCTCTTTATACCTTTGATTTTGTGGAGGAGGAATTCTCTGTCTCCGATTTTTTTTTAATTTTCAAGTACCCAGCTAGAGAAAATAAAACATCATAAGGTCTCTTTTGAAAGTTCCATTAGGTCATGGGCCATGTGTTGCTTAAACTTTGTTTCTTCTCCTATTGCAGGACTCTGCACTTAAATAAATGTTAAACTAAATTG
>JAQQSW010012519.1:0-12509 GCA_028646575.1 Pseudocheirus occidentalis
GCAAAATTGAGCACATTATTCCAGGGGGAAATATGGTCATTCAATGAGGTGGAGGATTTTCAAGCATTCTTGCTGAAAAAAACAACTGAACAGAAAATCTGACAATCAAACACAAGAAGTATGAGAAGGTAAACATGGGAAAGAAATCATAAGGAACTTATCAAATTTGAATTATTTACATGCCAGTATGGAAAAACAATAATAGTAACCTATGAAACTTTTCTTAGTATGAGTATAGGTGAAGGGAATATAAATGTATGTATACTTACACATCTGTCTATATAGGAGGCTATATATGTGTATGAATACATATCTGAGCATGTGTGTATATATGTATATAGAGGGTATAGGATCAATTGAATACAAAGGTATGATACTTTAAAAGGTGAAATTCTGAGGTGGGAGAGGACTAGAATGAGAGGACACAGGGAGAAACAATATGAGGCTAATCATCCCATATGGAAGAGGTAAGTGATAACTGTTACAACTTTACTTTCAATTACTCTCATTGAATTTGGCTTACGGAAGAAATGGCATAAACTCTAAACTGGGCTTCATGCCACACAGGAGAGTAGGGGGCATGGAGATGAGAAGGGGGATGATGGAGGGGAGGGCAGGGTCTTGGGGAAGGATTCTGGAAGCACACACTTTAGTAAAGGGACAGGAACAGGGTAGAGAACGGAACAAGCGGGGAGGGATAGGAACGAGGGACATAGGATCACTGTCATGATATGTCCACTATGAAGATGTCCTGTGTAATTACATGTGCACAGCCTGTATTGAATTCTTTGTCCTTCCAGTGGGGGTGGGTGACAAGACAGTAACCAAAAGAATCTAGAATTTAAAGCTCTGAAATACATGCAACTAGGAATTAAGATATACAAGGGCTGGGGTAGGGAGACCCTCCCTGCCCTACCAGAAAGTTAGATAGCAGATCGGGGAGGGGTTTTACAGTGGGATCACTGTCTTGGGTTTGGGGTAGGGGAAAGAAGGGGAGAAATTTGGTAATTCAAAAAAATCTCATGAAAATGAATTATGTAAACAAGAAAACAATTAAAAATTTGTTAAAAATAAATAAATAAATAAATAATAAATAAATGTGTATGTACGTATTGTTCCCATTCCCAAAGAGCTACCAGTCTTCCTCCCTCATTTAATTCCTATGTATGAAGTCTTCCTCTTGCACCTCATCTTTATGAAATAATTGCTGTTTTTAACTGTTCCTACATGGTTTTGCTTTTAAAACTCATATCATACTCATTTACCCCAATCTTTTCTTATGAGCTACCCAATTATTAATAAGAATCTTAGACATACATTTTACACTTTACATATCTAAAAAGTAAACAGTCTGTCCTTGTGAATCCCTTATGATCAGTCTTTAGAATGTACCTTCTATTTCTCTTGGCTATTTTATGCCTAATCTTTAATTGAGTTCAGGATTTTTTTTAACAAAGTCTTGAAAGTCTGAGAGTTTATCACAGGTTCATTTTTTTTTCATTCAAGATAATACTTAAATTTTTGAGGTATGATATTTTTGGCCAGAGTCTCAGTTCTTTTCTCTTCAATATATTGTGTTCCAAGACCTGAAGTCCTTTAATGTCTGTACTGTTAGGTCTTATGTGATACTAATTGTGGCACCATCATATTCAATTTGTCTTAATCTTCAGGGTTTTAATATTTTATCCTTCAACCAGGAGTTTTGGAGTTTGACTATGATATTCCTCTGAGTTTTCCTCATGGGTTTTTTAAAGTGTTGATTGGTGGATTTTTTCTATTTCTACCTTTCTCTTTCTTTTTTCATTATTCATATTTTGTTTAATTGTTTCTTGATCTCTTATTATTTCACTGGCTTCACTTTGCCCAATTCTAATTGTCAAGGTGTCCATTTCTTTCCTAAGAATCTTCATCTCCTTTTCTAATTCATTGACTTGCCTTTCACAACCTTCTTTGTCTTGGATTTGTCTTTTTTTTTCTTTCAATCTCTGTCATTTTGATTTTTAAAATCTTTTTTAAGATCTTCTATGAATTCTTTTGGGGAAGGTGACCATTTGAAATTACTCTTTGGGGGTTTCTTTACTTCAGCATCCTCCTCTGAGGATGAACCCTGGTCATCTCTATTTCCACAATAACTTTCTATGGTTATATTCTTTCTCCTTTACCTGTAATTTTTTTGGTGACAATAGCTTAAGTTTTGTAATCACCTCTAGCCCTGGGATATGGGAAATGGTGTCTCCTGTCCCAGATCTTCAATCCTCCCCTCCAGCCTAGAACCAAAGCCAAACCTCCAACTTCCTATAAGTGCCCGCAGCCAGGGATTTCCTGCCCCACTGCTTTTGCACTCACTGGGCATGTCTAGTTCCCTCTTGTCCCTGCCACTTTTCACAGCACAACTGGGTCTGACATTCCTTGTCAACAGAGGCTCCCTCAATCTTCCCCAGGCTCAAGCATGCAACTCCCCTCACTATTCCCATGGCAAAAGTTCCTGTTGCTAAGGCAGAGGCAGCCTCTCAAACCAATGAACCTCAGGACTTGCTGCTTGTTGTTTAAGCAGCTTGCCAATTGTTAAAAGGGAATGTAGCCTGGACCTCATACTGGTTTATTTCTGTGGATCTTCTCCAATCATCCCAAGAAGACCCCAGTTGTTTACCTATTCCAATTTATCTCCAGCCACACTTTGTTCACCCTAATGTGCTATTTTAACTCTTTTGTGGGGGAAAATGTTGAGAGCTTGGGATTTTCTGACCTACTCTGCTGTCTTCCCAGAATCCTCTATGATCTTTTCATTTCTCAAATGTTATCAGGTATGGAAAATGTTGAATTACTCCTTAGTGTACTCAGTTTTGGGGCTCCATGTGTGTGAGTCTTAGAAGACAATTATGTC
The DNA here is from genome assembly GCA_028646575.1 of Pseudocheirus occidentalis. Taxonomy (NCBI): domain Eukaryota; kingdom Metazoa; phylum Chordata; class Mammalia; order Diprotodontia; family Pseudocheiridae; genus Pseudocheirus; species Pseudocheirus occidentalis. Next base: position 2,885 of record JAQQSW010012519.1, read on the forward strand.
ATGATATCTTGGGGGTGGGGTTTTTTCAATTTTCTTTTACTTTATGTATAAAATCATACAAAACATTTCCAGATTTTCTATTTCACAAGAAAAGCAAGAAAAATAAAGTTAGAAAATTATACTTCTATTTGTACTCAGAGTTCCTTGGAAGTGGATAGTACTTTTTCATTATGCCTTCTTTGGACTTGTCTTGGATTACTGTACCAGTTAGAGTAGCCCTGCCTTTCACAGTTGATCATCATTGCAACATTGCTGCTACTGTGTACAATGATGTCTCAGTTCTTATCACTTCATTTTGCCTCAGTTCATTGAGGTGATGCCAAGTTGTTGTTTTTTCCTGAAACCACCCACTTTATCATTTCTTATAGTTCTCCATCACAACCATATGCTACAATTTGTTCAGCCATTCCCCAACTGATGAGCATGCCCTCAATTTCCAATTTTTTGCCCTCACATAAAAAACTGCCATAAATTTTTTTTGTTTTGTTTTGTATAAGTCCTTTTCCTTTTCCTTTGCTCTTTGGTATACAGACCTAATAGTGATATTGCTAGGTCAAAGGATATGCAGTTTTATAGCTCTTTATGGACAGTTCCAATTTGATCACCAGAATGATTGGACCAGTTCACAACTCCACCAACAATTTATTAGTCTACCTGTTTTTCCTCATCCCATCTAGCATTTGTCATTTCTTATATGCGTGAGGTGGTACCTCAGAGTTTAATTCATTTGTGTTTCTCTCATCAATAGTGATTTAGAGTATTCTTTCACATAACTGCATGCAATTTTTATTTCTTATTCTGAAAACTCCCTGTTTATAGCCTTTGAGAATTTATCAGTTGGAGAATGGCTCCTAATTTGTTTTTACTCAGGTCTTTATATATTTGAAAAATAAGTCCTTTAATTTGCTCTTAAAATATTACTTCATTGTCTACGGTACCTTTTAGCAAGATGTAGTTTCCCAATCTCGTTTAATTAGGTCTATTTTGGCTTTTGCTTTGTCTGACATTGTGATTGATACTCCTGTCCTTTTCTTTACCTCAGCTGAAACATAAGAAATTCTGCCCCAGCCCTTTGTTTTAACACTGTGTGTGTGTGTCTTTTCTGTCTCAAGTGTATCTTTTATAAACAAAACATTGCTGGGTTCTGCTTTCTAATCCAGTCTGCTATCTGCTTCCATTTTATGGGTGAGCTCATTCCATTCACATTCATTTATGATTACTAACTTTGTATATATTTTATTTCCTATCCCTCCTGCCTCGTCTAATTTACTTCTACTCCTCAAAAGTCTGTTTTGCTTGTGACCATCGTCTTTCTTAATATTTCCCCTCTTTTATCACTCCTCGTCCCCCCATAACTGCTATACCAATCTACTTACCCAAATTAAATTTTTAAGTAATTATTTTATTCAGTGTTGTACCTCCTTTTCCATTTGATCAATTCTGATTTTTAATGACTCCTGTTCTTCAGTGAATTTTTGTGTCTCTTTTACCACTAGGTCAATTCTGGCTTTTAAGGTGTTATTTTCTTCTTTTTTTTTTTAGGCTAATGGGGGGCAGTTTTATTGAGTTTCTCCATGAGTAAATAAAGGATACTGGAGAGGCACCAGAGCAGGCAGCTGCCACTCTTCCTCTCCTTCCCCACCCTTAAGGAGTCCCTTGGGGAGGACAGTGAAGGTAGATAACCAGCAAGGAGAGTCCCTCACCAAGGATATACTTGGAGGTATGTGTGGAACTAATGGAGTATAGGGATTGAGGAAGGAGACTGTTTCAGGACCCAGTCTGCACCTTTGGGTGGGGATTTGATGGGGGCAGTAAAAGGGGTGGAAGCATCATGGCCTGGAGCAAGAGGAAAGGGGAGAAGCTAGTGAGGCAGGCACCAGTGGCAGGTGCATAGAATCACTGTGTCAAGGCCTGGATGACATCCTTCACCAGCATGGTGCCGATCACCATCTTTTCACTGTTAACTGTTAGCTGAGAAGCTCCACCCACCCTTGCATCCAGGGTTAGCAGAACCAGGCTTCCACTAGTCAGCATTCTTCCAGCAAACCTGCATTCATCAGGAGCCCCACAGGGTATCCGGCTAAGATTGGCTGTGGCAGTCACCCTCTGGACTATAATATGGTCATTTGAGCATGTGTCTGGCAGGATCAATTTCTCTGTGATTTCACTCATGCCTGTCAGCTTTGCCTGTTCCTTCTTGAATTCATTTTCACTCATAAACACGGGGGCCATCAGCTCCCCCACGGGTGGCTGAAGGCGTTATTTTCTTCAGTATTTTCGTGCCTCTTTTGTAAAACTATTAATTCTCTTTTAATAATTTTCTTGCTTGACTCTCATTTCTTTCCTTTTTGTTTCTTCCACTACTCTTATTTCTTTCATCAACTGTTCTAGGAATTCTTATTGGGCTTGGGTCCAGTTAGCATTTTTCTGTGAGGCTTTGCTTATAGATGCTTTCACATTGTTTACTTCTTCTGAGTTTATATCTTGGTCTTACCTAATACCATAGTAGATTTTTATGACCAAGTTCTTTTTTGTTTGCTCATTTTTCTCAGCCTATTTCTTGACTTTGCACATTATATTGAAGTTGGGTTATTCTCACCTGGGAAAGAGTAGACACTGTGTCAAACTTTAGGCTTTTTCAGAGCTTTTTCTGGGAGTCTAGAAGTTTTTAGTGCTTTAAATCTTTAAAAGATTATGCTTAATCATATCTGAGGAGAGATATGATCCCTTTTTTCCTGTTCTGTACTCTGGTCTTTACCCTGCTCCCCTGCAGTTCCAAGGGTTAATGCTCCTATTCATCCTTGAACTGTGACGAGGGCCTCTACTCCCCTATAGACATAAACACTAATGCTCCCATCTTCCTTGCTACTATGACCAAGTCCCTTGCTAACTTAAAGCTGCCTTACTAATGCTTCTCTTGAAAACACTCTCACTTGAAAATAGTGACCTACGCCATGGAGACAGACCACAAATATTCTTCTCCACCCTGAAACTGAGAGCAGAAACTGTGACCCAGAACTCTGTATGGGCAAAGGAGTTGCCAATCAGTGCCAGCTGAGCCCAATGCCAGCAAAGGGTCCCCTGTAATCTGTTTCTGATCAGTCATTCAACCCTCTTACCATCTTTGGGCTGAGAGCTCCCAAATTTGCTGCTATTGCTGCCATCAGTGCTGTAGAAGCCACCCCAAGGCCAACAGCTGCTGCTACTGATGTGCTCTGGACTAACTCCAAACCCAGTGTTATAGGTCTATGCCAACCTCCAATATTGTCTCAGGCTGAAAAAAAATGTCCCACTGACCTTGTGTTGACTCTAAGGCTCCAAATTTTGGTTTAAGGAGTTGTTTTAAACTTGTTTAGAAGGGAATGATGGGAGAATGTAACTGGGTGAGTGGCTACCTCTAATCCATCACCTTCTCTTAATTTGCTCATTATATTTTTACTAAGATTATCAAAGGGTATAGGGACCTTAGCAACCAAGGATACCTGAGGAGAGTTGGACACATTTTTATTTGGTTGAGGCTGGTCATGCCTCCGTTCTTCCTTCAAAAACAGCAGCCAGCACAAATGCTGAGTGTCTCACCAGGTCTAGAGAGCAATGACTCCCTCCCCACAAATTGATTTTATGTTTTAAAAGCTGAACGCCACATCAAGCTGGGGGTGAGAAAGGTCATTTTGGGCTATTCTCAAAAATTGTCTTTGTGGGGTTAGAGCTGTGTGACTCTGGACTTCCACCTAGCTGTATTTTAAAGCCATCTTTGATCCTGCTTTCATAGAATCAAATATCTTGCTTAATAGATGGTTAAATTTCTACATCACTTAAGGAATTTCCTCATTCTGATTTTAAGTATATGATTGAGATTTGGTAAGGAAGAGGGTCACAGCAGTAACTAACCAAATCTAAGGCCAAGGATTTTATAAACTTTAAACTCTTCTACAAATGTTAATTATTTTTATTGTTCTTTTTTATTATTATTTTTAGGTCTCAACCTATCATTACAAAGATATAAGGAATGCAGATGAAAACTCTCTGTGACTGATTATATTAAAGTTTCCTGAGACAATAAGAGTTTAAGTGACTTACCCATGATCATGCAGCTAGTATGTGTCAGAGGCAAAACTTGAAGTAGGACTTCCTGAAGGTTTCTTCTTCCATGTGCAGTTCAGTGAACAGAATATTGAACGTGGAGAAACAGGGCTTGATTTTAAATCCTAATTCCATTACTTCCTACTTGTATAATGTTGAACAAGTTGTTAAGCCTCATAGGCCTTAGTCCTCATTTGTAAAGTCAAGAAGTTCAATTCAAAGATCTCTAAAATGCCTTCCAGTTCTGGATCCATAATTCTCTTGTTATTATTTTGTTTTACTTGTCTTCTTTGAAGGTGAAGAAGAGGAGGCACACTGGATGGACAGATTTGGCATCAGAAAGAGGATATTTTCTTTCAAATGGCTTTTTGGATTGAAAAGAAACAACATAGCTGTGGGAAAAGGTATTTCAACATATATAGTGGCAGATATTTTTGATGTGTTGTAGAATAGGTTTTAAAAAATGTTCCTGTAAACTAGATAAATATCACTAGAGGAGCTGCCTATCAAAATATCTTAAGGAGGATAACACCATGAAGTGCCTATTTCAATCACCTGGATGCAGGTAGACCTACATTCAAATCCTACTTGTGACATGTAATGGTATGTGACCTTGGGCAAGTCAACTCACCAATTTGAATCTCAATTTCCTGTTCTACAAAATGGAAATGTTAACACTTGCAATATCTATCTCACATGGCTGTTGAGTAACTCAAAGGTAATATTCCATCAAAATGTTTTGCATACTACAGAGCCTTATATAAGTACCAGTTATTATAATTATAATTTTAAATGCAGAGAATTTTTTTAAAAATCATTAAATTATGCCAATACACATGGCATATGATGTGAAAAATAAATCTGATACTCCTAAACACCCCAAAAGGATTTGGAAGTACCTAGAATACAATCCTTCTTAGCAGTCCACTTCAATGGAGACAAAGAGTGGCATGAATAAATCAAAAAGCAAAAGTGGTCTATCTGGTATTTTTTCAGAACTTTTGCCTTCCCTAGTTATGGTTTGCTTAGGCTAATATCAAAATGAATCTACATTCACCGAACATATATTGTCCAGCTTCTTCTAAAGAGAAGCCACAAGCCCCTCATGCATCAAGATATATTGTGGATAAAATACATATGGAAAATTCAGAGTTAACTCTTTTAAAATCTACTCGTGAAGCTTTGCTTGTGGTCATTTTTCTAGAAGTACCAGTATCTAACTTGAATACCATTTTGAATAGGAAGAGGGAGAAAAGAACCAGGAAGATCTCAGTCCAAATCCTCTCCCTGACACTCATTCTGTGATTTATCTCTCAGTTTCCCAGGCAAGTGTAGTGCTGAGCTGTGCAGGTAAAAGGAGCTTCCTGCACAGGTAAAAGTAGAAGCTCTCTTTCCCTATCCCTATGTTCTCTGCCATCAGATGCGGTTGTCATAGCTGTCAGTATAATCCCTAAATAGAAGATAATTAGCCATCAGATGTTATGCATAGTCAATTCAACACTAATAAAATAATGTGGGCATCATATTTAGCATTAAAGATTTTTAGGCCTAGAAGAAATCACAACATTGTATAGCTTTGTATATACAGCACTATTGTCTTATACACTCCAAGAACATCCAACATTAAAAATTCAAAGTAGATTCATGAGTTCATATATCCATATTTATTTGTGTTTACATATATGTGCACATAAATACAAGTGCATACATATCTACAAACCTATATCTATATGTTTCTTCTAAGATTTTTGCCAAAATATCTGTTGTAATCATGATTCTTTGGATATTTGGGACGCAATCGACTTGTGTGAAAAGGAACTGAATAACTTATTCTATGAAGTTCTTCGTATTCAGATCACCTGAGTACCTCTTAATGGGGAGGGGAAATTGTCTGCAAGTGCATTGGAGACTTCTGACCTCATATTCTCAAGCTCTCTCACATCCCCTTACAGCCATGGGCTCATTCTGGTGTCAGGAAACTTTAAAATATTTTAGTAACTTAGAGTATAATCGGTTTCCTTAGTAATCGTATATGCTTTATTTTATGCATTTAAAAACAGTACTGTGAGAAGGGATCCACAGACTCTACGCAACTGTCAAAGGGATACTCAACAAGAATGGTTAAAGACTCCTGAGTCAAGGAAACAAAAAAAGAGAATTCATTCAGAAAAATGGCAAAGGAAGTGGGGGGTAGGAGATGTAATTTCAGAAAAAAAAATAGAACAATGACTGTCTTCCAGGTTTTTGACCTTTTAATTTAAAATGAAAGTCAACAAGTCAAATCTACAGGTATGCATTAAGGGTCAGGACTATAGACCAGATGATGTGTTACGCACTGAGAATGCAAAGAGAAGCAAAAAGAAAGTGTTTTCCCTTAGGAAGCCCCTTCGGGTTTCACAATCTAAAGTTGGAGGGAAAAACATGCAAACAACTATGCACAAACAAGATACACACATTTTTAAAATGGAGAGAATCTTAGAGGGAAGGCATCAAAAATGTTGTGAAAGGCCATCACATTTCCAGAAACACAAAGGTTGTAGTAGTATTTTAATTTTATGTAGATACTATTATATTATGTGATACTATTATACAATGAGAATGTTGGTTTCTATATCTTCATTCTTTGAGGCTTTTTAACCATCAATTAAGCCAAGTCTAATAAATCATAGTAGGTAGGTGGAATTCATTCCTTTTTTTTTCAGAAAAAAATTAAAACAGTAAACATGTGCCAGAGAGAAGGAGGCAGAGAAACAGTGACAGAGAGGCAGAGAGAGTGAGAGAGATGGAGTAAAAGAGCGGGGAGACAGAGACGGGGGGGAGGACTGAAAGAGGAGAGAGAGACAGAGAGACAGAGAGACAGAGAGACAGACACACACAGAGAGAAATGATGATGAAAATGATGATGATGATGATGATGATGATGATGATGATGATCGAGGAAATATATGAAAAGTGATGTTACAAAGATTTAAAAACATAAAACGAATACCCAGTACTACACCAAAGCTTCCAAAGCAATATTTAGATTATCTATGGAGGACTTAGGAGAAGTCTTGGAATAGAATGCCACAAGATGAGAAAGCATGGCTGAATTGTGATCTGCTTTGATTGGCATTGACAGAATTATAGATACATTAAAGCAAAGGGTTAAAGTAAAGCCTGGACATGAACAACCTCAAAATCCTCATAGAATTGCAGCATCGGGTAGTATAAAGAGCAATAGATTCACAGTTTAGGTTGGCTTTTTAATGACCTTAGGGTCAGATCTGGTTTTATGTGCCCCACGAATCATTAACTAGATATTTTACTTAACTTCTCTGGGCTTTTAGTTTTCTTACAAGTAAGGATAAATGTGTTGGACTAGGTATCTAAGGTTATTTCCAGGTATCAATCTTTGTTCCTATGAATAATAAATTTTTAAAGTTAGAAAGCTTAGAGATCATTCAGTCCAACCCCTTCATTGCATAGACAAATTAATTGATACCTAGAAAATTAAGCCACAAAAGTAACTGATGCCATTGGCACATAAAATCACAGTTTGATTCCAATGACAGTCTTACTTCTAAGATGCAAAATCTTGTAGCATCTGGGGAAGTCAGATGTCCTCTCTACTCTGATCTGTTGATTCTCTTCATCAAAAGCAGAAAGAAAGCAACACTTTTTTTAAAAATATCATATTTTTGTTGAGTCATATTTCAATCATATCCAATTCTTCATAATCCCATTTGGGGTTTTCTTGACTAAGGTACTGGAATGATTTGGCATTTATCCTCCAGCCATTTTATAGATGAGGAAACTAAGGCAAATAGGATAAAGTGACTTGCCCAGCATCACAGAGCTAGTAAATATCTGAGGGCACATTTAAACTCAGGTCTTCCTGACTTTAGGCTTGGCTCTCTATCCACTGTGCCACATAGCTGCCCAACATGATGTAACAGACACATAAGAATAGGTAGGTGGCACAGTGAATAGAGTACCAGGCCTGGAGTGAAGAAGGCTCATCTTCCTGAATTCAAGTCTGACCTGACCCACAAAATTATATGGACCAGCTAGTTGGCAAAGTGAATAAAGTGCTGTACTGGAGTCAGGAAGACCTGAGTTCAAATCCAGCCTTAGATGTTTACTAGCTGTGTGACCCTGGGCAAGTCACTTAACCTCTGCTTGCCTCCTTTTCTTCAACTATTAAATGGAGATAATAAAAGCACCCACCTCCTAGGGTTATTGTGACGATCAGATGAGGTAACAATTATAAAGCACTCAGGACAGCACCTAGTACACAGTAAGCACTGTGGGAATGCTGGCCGTTATTATTGTTGTGGTTGTGGTTGTGGTTGTGGTTGTGGTTGTGGTTCAAATTGGCTGAGAATAGGGACCTCTAAGATCTCTCCCTATCCTGAGATTCTGTAATTCTGTATCTTTGGGTGCATGCATGTATGTCTGTGTGTGTACACATGTGCGTGTTTGTGTGTACATGTGTGTGCCATATAATGCAGTTTAAATGGGCTAGAGAATGGCAAAATTGTCACAAAAAGTAGCAGGATGCCACAGATCCAAAAGAAATTCCTGCCATTGATAAGCCAAAGCTGCCATTAGTTTAACTTGAAAGGAATATGAATTCAGATAGCCACTTATAAATGTTAAAGTTCAAATTATATGCCATGTAGAGAGATAGATGAGTAGATGAGAGAGAGAGAGACAGAGAGACAGACAGAGAGACAGACAGAGAGAGAGAGAAATGGATAGATAGATGGATAGATAGATAGATAGATAGATAGATAGATAGATAGATAGACATAGACAGATAGATGGATAGAGATAGATTGATAGATATAGATAGAAAGATAGACAGATGGATGGACGGACAGATGGATGGATGGACAGATGGATGGATGGATGGATGAATGGATGGATGGATGGATGGATGGATGGATGGATGGATGGATGAATGGATGGGTGGATGGATGGATAGATAGGTGGATGGACGGATGGAGGGACAGATGGATGGACTGATGGATGGACAGACGGACAGACAGATGGACGGACGGGTGGGTGGGTGGATGGATAGATAGATGAATGGATGGATGGATGGATTGATAGATACATCATAGATAGATAGATAGATAGATAGATAGATAGATAGATAGATAGATGGATGGATGGATACATGCATAGGTGGATAAAGGGATAGATGGATAGACAGATGGATAAATGGATAGATGGATAGATAGATAGATAGATAGATAGATAGATAGATAGATAGATAGATAGATAGATAGATAGATAGATAGATAGATGGATGGATACATGGATAGGTGGATAAAGGGATAGATGGATAGACAGATGGATAAATGGATAGATGGATAGATACATTGATAGATAGATAGATAGATAGATAGATAGATAGATAGATAGATAGATAGACTCTCAGACTCACAAAAATACAGAGAACACATCTCTCACTGAAGGCAGCTTGGCAGCAAGATCTCAGCACGGCAGCCAGGAACGGAGGCTGGAACAGCCTGAAGCCGAGACCTAGGCCAGA
>JAQQSW010012520.1:0-12509 GCA_028646575.1 Pseudocheirus occidentalis
CTCAAACCCTTCAGGACTTCTCTTGCCTGGAACTCAAGGATCAGCCAAGCCACCAACAAACAAAGTCCCATCCTGTTCATATCTTCAGTCAGCTTCACTGAGGAACCAAATTCAAAATCTGTCTGTCTCTAAAATTCTCCTGCTTATAAGCACTGGCCTTCTCCCAAGTCAACAGGGGAGTGTCTCAGCCAATAGCATTCTTCCAAGTCAACAGGGGAATTCACACCGTTTCACCAATGGACAGAGTTCTATACTTAGCCCTAAGTTACTAGGATCTACTTAACCCTAAGTATCTGATCTACTTAGCCCTAAATATCAAACAAATTGATTACCATTACAACAGGTAGCCCAGGACCCTGAACCAAGGAGTCTTAGTAATTGTTACATTTGCAGCCCAGTCCCCTGTAGCCATCATCCTGGGAAGGGGTATCTGTGAAGGCGCAGTCCAGCAGCTGCTTCTGCCCAGACTGTTACCCACTACTGAAGCCCCAGAAAAGAAAGTTCTTCTTACAACATCAAAAACTGATGTGATTTTAGCCGTGGAAATGATGTTAAAGAAGTATTAACATCAGCTTTGTCACTATACCCAAAGGGCCATGGGACTGTTCTATTCTGAGTTGCCCTGAAACCACTACATATTGTCTTCCCTATAAGAATGTGAGCTCCTTGAGAGCAGAGACTGTCTTACTTCTCTGTCTGTAACACTAGTGTATTGCCCACGGTAAGCATTTAAGACATTTATTTATTCATTCATGGACCGTTTGGTTGTTGTTAAATCACTTCAGTCCTGTCTGACTCTTCGTGACCCTATTTGGAGTTTTTTTGGCAAAGATACTGGAGCAGTTGGCCATTTCCTTCTCCTTCTCATTAGACAGATGAGAAAACCCAGGCAAATAGAGTTAAGCGACTTGCCCAAATGTCTGAGGCCAGAAACAAACTCACAAAGATGTTTCTTGTAGACTTCAAGCCCAGCATTCTGTCTACGGTATCACCTAACTGCCAGGGGATTCCCTAAAATAATGTTTTTAAATTCATAAGACAAAATACATAGGATTTCAAAGAAGATCCCATATGTTGAAATATAGCTGTCGTAACAAGCTCATGAATACCATGTTGTGACTTGCTGATGGTCACACGGGTAGTAAGAATCAGAGGCTGGCAGACAGCTCTGCCACTAGCTAATGATGGGACATGGAGGGAGTCATTTCACCACTATGGTTTTCAATCCATGCAGTGATGGATTTAGATTATATTTTGAAAGTTCCTTCCCAATCTAACATGTTACAAAACTATCGAGTATTTTAGAGGTCCCTTTCAGCTTCAACTGTACATAGTTCTCTACAGCAGAGCTACCAAAATCTCCCTAGTGTATTAGCATTGCCACTGTTGTTGTCTTTCCAAGTTGTTTCAATCGTTTTCAACTCTTCGTGACCTTGGCAGAGATACTGGAGTGGTTCGCCATTCCCTTCTCCACTTCATTTTACAAATGAAGACACTGAGGCGACAGGGTGCAGTGACTTGTTTAGGGTCACACAGTTAGTAAATACCAGGTTGGATTTAAACCTCTGAAAATGAGTCATCCCGATTTCAGGCCTGGCACTCAATCCACTGGTCACCCAGCTGCCCCCTCCCAATGGCACATGTACATGGCTTCTAAAGGTTATCACCAGTGTTTATAAATCCTGTTTAAAGTATGCACCCAAGACTTTATTGGTTGCCGCAACATCATTCTGGCTCAGAAAGACTCCTGTGGACTCCAGGCAAGATTGTCTTTAAAAGCATCTCTGAATCTCCAAGAGGTGCTAAGGAAAGAAGTGGAATGCATGGGTTTGTGGCCCAGGTGCTCTAGATACCAGTCTAGTCTGCCTGGCACTAACCACCCTAGGCAGCTGCACCACCACAACCCTTGCATAAATGTTTTGCATCTGCAACCTAGCTGCAGGCTCAGAGGATGTGGGCACAACACCTTCTTATCTGGGTGTGTCCCATTAAGCCAGTCCTAGGTTAGTGTAGTACCTTAGCCTTTCTCCACCCTTTCCGACTGCCCTTGGGCTGGCATCTAGATTACTAAGAATGAAAGTAACACGTGAGTCTACAGGGACCAAGATAATCCACAGAGTCCATGTAGGCAGGAAGGCCAGAGAGGACAGTCAGATATATAGGCTATAAAAAAAGCTCATGTAAATCCAGACACTTCCGCCACCCAGTGTGCCACCAATTCTGAGGCCTGGCAAAGAACAACGAGCGGGGTGAAAAATCGACCACTGACAGGTGCGTATTTAATGCAAGTGCTCAACTGAAAAAATCTTGTCATCTTAATTTGTCACTCACAAATATAATGGCATCCACTTAGTCTATAAAGCCTCTTTGTGCCTTACTGGTGTTTGGGGAATAAATTGGCAATGAAAGGATACTGCATTGTTATGGAGTTTTTTGTCAGTCAGTTCCATTTACCAATTTATCAAAGCCATTTTGTAAGAAATAGTCTCCACTTTAGAGCTGACACTTCATACATTACAGCTGTATTTAGGAAGGGCTTGACTCTTATTCAGCTGCCAGCACATTACATAATGGAATGTGTCGCCAGGATTCTGGGGAAATAGGGAGATTGGGTGTGCAGTGATACCAAAGACTACATGTGCTTGACATAAGAAACGATCAGACACCTGCAGAGTGCGAGACACCAATAGAGGGGTTTTCTGACCAAGGTCAACAACAGTGGTAAAGATTATAGAGGAAGAACCGGCAGCGGCTCGTTGGCTTTTGGAAATCTGTTCTCCCTTCTTGGGGCCAGCAGGGGTTGGCGCACAGATAAAACGATACTTCACATGCACAAATCAACTTCACTGTTCAGCTCTAATCAGCTCCACCATCCTGAGTTCTTTTCTCAAGGCTAGGATGAAGGAATGAAATGGCTTCATCAATTAATAAAGCCATTAATTAATTAAATAATTAATTAATTAAATAAATAAATAGCTACCTATGATACGCCAGATAGCAACTTCCTTAGACTCTGGAGAGAAAACTACATTGGAAAGAGTCTTTGGCTTTGAGAAACTTGCATTCTAGTGGGTAGACAACATATTCATAGGTAGGCATATGTGAAATAAATGTTATTGTTGTAGTTTAGTTGTTTCAGTCGTGTCCAACTCTTTGTGACCCCTTCTGGGGTTTTCTTGGCAAAGATGCTGGAGTGGTTGTCATTACCTTCTCCAGCTCATTTTACAGATGATGAAACTGAGGCAAATAGGGTGAAGTGACTTGGCAAGGGTCACACAGCCAGTAAGTGTCTGAGGCCAGATTTGAACTCAGGAAGATGAGTCTTCCAGAGTTCAGGCTTGGCAGTCTATTTACTGTGCCACCTGTAGAATAGAGATTCTTAACCTAGGGGTCTTTGGATAGATATCAGGAGGTCCTTGAACTTGAACAGGAAAAAAGTTACACCTTTATTTTAATTGATTGCTAACTGCAACATCTCTTTTAATTATGAATATTTAAAAGTGCTTTGAGAAGGGGGGGCAGAGGTGTCACCAGACTATCATAGAGGTTCATGATCCATAAAAAGGCTTGAGCAGAGTGTTAGGAAAAAAGAATTCTAGGAATTCTAAGAATTCTCTATTCTAGTTTATTTCTGTCATTCACAGCTATTACAGAGGGCAGCTAATGCATAGTAGAGAAAGAAATCAGGTATGTGAAGGCACAATTAATCACTACACCAAGCAACTCATTCCCAGATAAGCCGGGGCTGAAGGAAATTTTTTTATCGTTAATTCAAAAAAGGTCCCGAGGGAGAAAGCAGGCTCCACTCAGAGGTATGACCCCCTCAGCCTATGATACAAATATTCTTGTTTTTCATTTCAGCTCTGACAATGTCTAACTACGTGACCCGAAACTTGTTTCTTAACCTCTCTGACCCTCAGCCTCTGAAAAGTGTGGTGAATATTACTAGCCTTCTGGTGAGGGTTGTTGGTGAGGAATAATGAATAAAAATGAGTGAGTCCTTTGCAAATATCAAAGTTATGATGAAGTAATAAGGAGCTTGGTCCAAAAGCCATATGTTCCACAGGACAGTTTCTTTAATTGCTCATATTCATTATTAAGCTAATGCCAAGAGTGTGGGAGAAAGATGCTTGGAAAATGCCCTGGTGGACCCGTTACTTTGCAGAGCTGGCTTTTTGCAAATATGCAACACTGCCCTCTATGGGTAACTAAAATATTAGGAAATCCTCCCCAAAGCTTAAGGAGCTGATTCTCTGTGCCTGGTATGTCTTTGTACCACACAGGGAAAGCTGACCGAGTTCGTGTGCAAGCATCTGTAACTAGAGCATCTCACTGGGTTGCTCCTTCTCTACAGAGAGTTGTGCATGTCCATTAGAAAGCTGCTGAGTGGAAACCTTATTCCCCAGGACTTTAAACAGTCACATTTCCTGGTATTTGACATAAATGGGACATTTAGCAAATGGCGTACCAGATGGAACTCCTGGCTACATTTCCTATAAAGCTTGGGAGAGCAGGAAACCTCCGAATGTTTGCGTTTGATACGATTGCCCACAGTAGGGCACTCAATGGCGCTATGGATGGGCTATGTTCTGGGCTCCTGATTCACCAGGGAACTCAATGGTAAATGCAAGGTTGTGATTTAAAGGCATGTCAGGGATCTAAGCATAAAAGTAAAAGCCCTTTTTTAGAGTCAGCATCCTTAGCAGTGTTTTTTAAAAGTATAGTAAGGTATGGAAATTTTTTTTTCTTTCCTCACTCCCCTTAAGTTTAGTTAAATCTGTGCCCTCTTAGCTTATATCTACATAATCTTTTCATTCAATTATGAAATCCATTAGGCAATGGCCCTTATATCTGGGATTGAATTTATTTGGATTGAACAGGAATAAACACAGAGAAAGATAGCTACGGCATAAAGGAAAGAACACTGAGTTTGGGGTCAAAAGTCCTGGATCCGACTTAATCTTAGAAGAGTCACTTAGCATCCATGGGCCTCAGCTTCCTCTGTAATTTGGGTATATGGGAAGTTAGGCAGTACAGTTGATAGAGTGCCAGGCCTAGATTCAGGAAGACCTGAGTTCAAATCCAACCTCGGACACTTACTGTATCACCGTAAGCAAGTCACTTAAGCCCATTTGCCTCAGTTTCCTCACCTGTAAAATTAACTGGAGAAGGAAATGGCAAGTCACCCTGTATTTTTGCCAAGAAAACCCCAAATGGGGTTAAGAAGAGTAGTTGGACAAGACTAAAATGACTGAACAACAACAAAAGAAACAGAAGGAATTGGATAAGATTCTAAGTATTCAAGGTGAACTTGAGATGTAATCTCAATGTGGTTTATGTGGCTAGTCTGTGTATTGAGGTGTATAAACATGTATAATTTGACTCCAAAGTGGTGGAAATTTATGTGCATTTTCCATATTTCTCAAGAATCACAACCCAAAGCAGGTGTACAGTTGGAGTCTATATACAAGGTCAAGTCCTGATTCAGCATATAATTGCTGTGTGATTTTGGCCAAGTCAAAGCCTCTCTGGGCTTCAGTTCCTTCATCTGTAAAATAAGAGAGTTAGACCAGATCAGAGATTCTTGACCTGGGGTCCATGAACTTTTTTAAAAAATTTTGAAAATTGGATTTCAATATATTGATTTCCTTTGTAATCCTAAATATTTTTTAATGCATTTAAAACATTCTTCAGAGAAGGGTGCATCCATAGGCCTCACCAGACTGCCAAAGGGGTACATGACACCAAAAAAACATGAATTTTTGGACCAGATGATGCCTAAGGTCCCTCAAGTTCTAAATCTGATTCCATGGTGTTTAAACCTCATTTTCCTTATCTAAAAAAAGCATAGGCAATAAAGACCTACATCATCAACTTCAAAGACTCATGGTGAGAATACAGTATTTATTTACTCTGCAAATATTTTGTGTACCCTGCTATACGTACGTGCTATTTCCCCTTAAAAAGTATAAGCTCCCTGAAGACAGGCACTGCTTCACATTTGTCTTTGTACATCCAGCTCCTGGATGTCTGGTGCATAAGTGAATAGGGGTCATTTACAATGTGCAACTTCCAAGGGCCCTCCTGAATGCACTAAAGCAGGTCCATACCTACCCTACAACTTAGAGTCTTAAAGAGTTACCCAGAGCATTGAGAGGGAAGGCCATCTGCCCAGAAGCACACAGGTGGTGTGTGTCAGAGGTGGCATTTGGACCTGTTTTCCTGACTTGGCATCCATACTCCACCATACTCCTCTCTGAGCAGTTAATAAATATTTGTTGTTTGTTGGATTGATGTAAAGGGATTATTAATGTCTCTTATTTTAAGACCATAGTTATTTATCAAACACAGTAGTCACAAAGCCACCTATATTCCTTCCCTGAGTAGAAAGTCAAGTTAACATGCATTTATTAAGCACCTATTACATGCCAGGCACTGGGCTAAGCTTAATTCATACAAAGGAAGGCAAAACAATTGTTTGCCCTCGAGGAGCTGACAGTCTGATGGAAGTTGAACCAAGTAAATTCTAAGTTCTTGTTGTTGTTGTTCAGTCATGTCCAACTCTTCATGACCCCATTTGGGGTTGTCTTAGCAGAGATACTGGAATGGTTAGCCATTTCCTTTCCCAACTCATTTTCAACATCAGGAAATTGAGGCAAACAAGGTTAAATGACATATCCAGAGTCACACAGTGTCTGAGGCCAGATTTAAACTCAGGAAAATGACTCTTCCTTACTCCAGACCTGATGCTCTATCCCCTGTGCCACCTAGCTACCCAGGTAACCTCTAAGATCCTCCTCTAACTCAGATTCTCTGATAAGCTTCACAGAGGAGACCAAAAATTACCCCATACAGACAGAGAAAATAGCAAAACACCCTACTGGCATTCTAACAGCAGCCGTTTATACTCACACTGTTTTTATTTTTGTTTTTTAATTTAAGTTTCAAATATGTGAGATATTCAATAATTAATTTAAGGATTCAATAATTCAAGGATTCTAAAAGCATTCTATTATCATAGCATCGAGAGGCAGAAGAGACCTTGAGATCATCTAGACCAGAGGTTCTTAAGTCCATGAACCTGTTTAGTTTTCTTAATATTTTATTAAATTTCTGATTATAAAATATTTTAAAACTTAATATGTTATTAACCAATATACTATAAGCCTATGTATTTTATGCATTTGAAAGTCTTATTCTGAGAAGCGACATACAGGTGTCATCAGATTGACAAAGGGGTCTATAACACACACACACACACACACACACACACACACACACACACACACACAAAAGGACGTGAGGATCCAATCAAACTTCTTTTATTCCTTGTCCATACCCCAACTTACAGATGGAAAAAGTAAAGCCCTTCAAGATTAAGTGAGTTACTCAAGGTCACTTAGGAGGTAAGTGTCAGAGGTGATCTTTTAACTCAGGTCCCTTGACTTCATCTATAGTAGGCATTCCACTATACCAACACCTCTTCTTCACTACAGGTTCACCAAGACCTTTTGTCACAGTTTATCTAATACCCACAAAATGTTTGTGACCCCTGTTCTCTGCTTAAACAGAGTCCCTGCCCTCTAGTAGTTCCCATGCTATTATTACTAAGGTAGTCACTGGGAAAGGAAGCTCAAGCGCCTGTTGTCTTCTCCTTCATGGTTGACTTAGTTAAGCCAGTGACAATATAAATATAGATGCTCTGCTGAGCTAGGCTTGAGTTATTTACTACCTCATCCAAGAAATGTTGCTTTGTGGGATCATAAAGATTTTGAAAAATAATGTGTGCATACAGCAGCATCTTATCTTTGCCCTCCGAACACACAGCATACCCATTTCCATAATGAAGATCTAAACAATGGCTTTGGCTTCTGTAACAGCATGCATGGCAATAGGTTCCATAGTTTTTTATAAGATAGGAAATTTCCCTGATACCAAAAGAAATGAGACTATTTCTCCATCATACTTGTAGCAAGAAGTATGCTTTAAAAAATGATCATTTCTTTCAAAAGTAAAAAAAAATTAATTTTCACTTAACATTTTTTTTAACTTTCCCCTGGGTCAGTGTGTTTTTTTAAACCTTTTCTCGTATGTCATGGACACCATCATCAGTCTGTTGACACTTGTAGACCTCTTCTCAGAATAAGGTTTTTAAATACATAAAATAAAATGCATAGTGTTACAAAGGAAACCAATTACATTGAAATAAGTTAGTATTTTTTTAAAAAACAAGTTCCCAGACCAGACCACAGATTAAGAACCTCTGCCCTAGATATACATCTCTGACCTAGTCACATGGGAGGAATAGAAGGAGCCAGGTACAAGAAGATTATATGGCTTGATTTCAGAAACATGCAGGCCCAAAAGGAGCTTGGAGGATGGGATTCTAGGACTCAGATACAAACTGTCTATAAAGTCACGGCAGAATCAGATGTTTTCGAAAAATCTGGACAGTTAGACCTACTTCAATTTGAGCCTTATAAGAGTCATTACCCAATTAACCAAAAGCATTTGAGCAAGAAGTAATCAAAGAAAGCAATTGAAGCTCTTTATAGCCCTATGAAAAATGCTCCAAATTATTAATAATTAAAGAAATGCAAATTAAAATTAGTTTCTACTTTATACCACCAGATGAGCAAAGTTGACCAAAAAGGAAAAATGAAAATGTTGAAGATGTTGCTGGCAAACAGGCAAATTATATTGTTTTGTAGAGCTGTGAATTGGTCCAGCCATCTGGGCAATTTGGAACTACGTCGAAATAATTACTAAATCACATGGATCCTTTGACCCAGTGACATCACTGCCAAATCTAACCCCCAAAGAAATCAAAGAAAAAGGGAAAGGAACCCTCTGTACAAAAATACTTAAAGCCACCACTCAATTTGTGGTGACAAAGAACTAGAAACTAAATGGAAATCTACCTATTAGGGAATGGCTAAACAAATTATGATTTATGAGTTCAATAGAATACCGACATGCTATAAGAAATGGTGAAAGGGACAGAATCAAAGAAACCTGAGAAGCTTTTTGTTGACTCACAATGAAGTGAGAAGAACCAGGAGAACTATTTATATAATAACAGCATTAGAAAGACAGACAACTTTGAAAGACTTTAGAACTATGATCCATAAAATGATCCATCGTTATTCAAGAGGCCCAATGGTAAAGCATAGTACCCACCATCTGATAGAGATATGATGAACTCAAAAGACATATTTTTGGGGGGCATAACCAATGTAAGAATTTGTCTTGCTTGACTATGTGTATTTATTTACAAGAGTCTTGTTTTTCTTTTTCCTTTTTTTCCAATTAGGAAGGAGATAAGGTAGAGATAAATCACTTTTTTTAACTGAAAGAAATTAAATTTCAGAATGGCAGATTTAGCAAATTGAAATTAAACCTTTCACTGGCTTCAGATTCTGCTCCAGCCCTCTGGACACTGTCATGGAACATTGTTGTGCTGGTCAAACACAAGCAAAGTACCTATCAACACCTCCAAAAAACTAATATGTAGGATACACACCCAATGAAGTGCATCATGAGTGGATGGGCCCTTGAAACACATAGAAACCAACTCTGGGATTGTAATGAAAGAATGTGATGACAGACAAGTTATAACATACAGTCAGCCAATTTATGAATGGGGTATGTGGCTTGCAAGTTTTGGACATGGGAAGAATTATGTTGCTCAATTTGCAACTTATTAAAGAGGGAGCAAAGCCATCAATGCAGATGGCTGGTTTTACATCAGAAAAGGCTGGAAGAGAGAACATTTACAAAGCTTCAACTGAGCAAGCTATCAGCTAACCCTTAAGTCACATTTTCTCTATTTTCAAGCATTAGGATAGGGTGAATTTTCACATGGGATAGAGTCTGTAGCATTCTGAGGCAGCCAAGGCTTTTCTCTCTAGTTATCTACAAAAGGCCCTCTCTAGAATTACCCTTGTTCCTCTGGCACTGCAGTAATTACTTTTTCACATGGAGCAAGTTCATTCAAAACAGTTGCCTAACACATGTAGAATGGAATGCCTGGTTTCTGGAGTATCAAGTTTGAGGTTTATGGAGTTGGTTTTACGCTCTTAAATGAAATATTTCCCTAAATACAACGAATAAATTGATATGGATTCACCAGACAAAATGTACTGTACTTTAAATATAGTCAATGGCATATTTACATAACCAAAGAACCACATGAGTAGGTACCAAGATGTATCCAGATTAAGAGAAAAAGACCAACCATCATGGCTCAAATAAGCTTTGGAGTCCATCTTCTTCTCGAAATACTTCCTACCATATACATGTTAATGTCCCCTTTTAGACCCTTGGAAACAAACCTGAACCTGATCTAATATACTTCTGACTCCCAGTACTCTGTCTTGAGTCATGCAATGGGAATTGTAGTATCTGAGACAGAAGAGTCTTAAAAAAAAAACCCTGGTAATCTGGGGAACAGCCACAGGTCTGTGGAAGTTTGCTTGACAAGGTTCATGCAGAAGACAAGGTAAATTAGGCTGGCAGTAAAAAGACCAGAATTCTATTCATGTTACTTCCACGGTCAGTCAGTTAACCACCCTTGAATTCTTATCTTTGATATCTGCAAGATAGGGAGAATAATCCTCCAAAACTTTATCAACGTTTTCCAGATATGAGTCAAATGTTAATCTGATTGAAATCTCCTACAATATTGAGTCACATGCCCTGAAAATACAGATACTGTCATTTCTTAAACCAAGAAAGTTGAATGCAAAATATGCCATGATTCTAATCAATCACCTCCCCCAAATCTTCTAAAAGCTTTTACTTATACCATGAATCCAAAAATCTAAAAGATGAAGCCGCTGAAGGTCTGGAGGCAAACATCTGTAGGTGAAACGAGACATGCAAATCACTGGTCCTTCTTTGTACTTAATGAATCTTTCCCCTGGTTGTTTTCTACATTTGCTAGCTGTTCATAAGAATGAGTTACCAGCCTGGGCCTCTACCTTAATTTAAGAAAGGATCTCTGTGTGGTGGGTTGGAATTTCCTTTGTTTTAATATGCTTGAAAAATCTGGAATGGTCCCTCTGGTTCATTTCTGGAGTGTGAGTTCTCAACAAAGAGGCCAAAATGACTTTATGCCTTAAAGGGTTTCTGCGAGGTGCCTGTAATTACTTTTTCACATGCTGAAAGTGAATGCCAAGCAGTTGCTTAGCTTGTGGGGAACTGAATTTCATAGACTGCAAACTCCTAGATCAGGAATATCCATGATCTGTTTCAAACTAGTGTAAGGTGCCAAGCACGACACAGGGCCTGCCACATGTACAGGGCTTGCAAATGCTCTTTGATGGGTGATTAATGGAAAGTGTGAACAGTTCTGGGGCAAGTACTAAGACTGCTTAGCCAAGCTCTGCTTTCTCCCATTTGTCTCTATGATTTGACTCCACCACCTAGGTGAGAGTCCTCTTAAACAGACATTTAACATTTCAGAGTAGTAGGTTGGGTGTTGTCTCCTATTTATAACGCTGGAATGAGACTTAGAGTTAATGATGATTTATTGGTCAATGCTGATTGTAATAAAGCTATTCTTCAACTTTGGAAACTCAGTCATAATTTAGGTCAGAAGATAAACTACTCAAGTTCTGCGTTGTTCTTAGTTGTTTAGAAAGGGGGAATTTTGGTTAGCTTCCCTGAGGTGTGCAATATTTGAAGTGAGGCTTTTTTCCCCTCAGATATTGAGGGGAAATACTGACTTTTCAGAAAGGTTTCAAAAAAGTGCCAGGGTGACTCAGAGTTAACAGAAATTTTTGTTTGACCTCGGAATATAAATCTATTAATGGAATGGCAATGGGGAGTAATCCTGGGGGTCATCTGCCCGTCACAGTATACCCTTCCTTAGCCTTGTGTCATATTTCTTTCTCTACTATGAAGAAGGATGTGGCAAACCTGATAAGGATTCAGGGGACAGGTAGAAAATTGAAATGTTGGGAAATAAGATAGATCTGTGAGGAAACATTAAAGGAGTAGCAATTGCTTTGTCCAGAGAAGAAAAAATTAGGAACTGCATTGCACGAATCTTCAAACATGTAAAAAACCCCAACACACTGGATTAGGTCTAACTGTTCTCCGTTCCCCAAAGGAGAGATTAAAAGAAAACAGGCCCATGCTGCTGCACCAGGGGCTTAAGTTACAGATAGGGAAGAATTTCCTGACAATGGGCCTTGTTAAACACTGGAATGAGCTACCAGGGGAGACTGTGCAATCTACTTGGCAGTCTTTAAAAATATGATAGATTCTCATCTATCTGAAATCAAGGGGGAGAGGTTAGAAGAAGGAGGAAGGGAGAAAGAGAAGTGGATGACCTTTCAAAGTCCCTTCTAGCCACAGGGTTCATTGATTCACTAACAACCCACCCCCAAAAGTCTGGGGAAGATAAATATTCTAAAAATTAACACAACTCCCATGGGATTTTGTTTTTAGCCTCTTTCCCTTTCGGAATTTATTCCAGCACTTTGATAAACTAAGTATTTTCT
>JAQQSW010012521.1:0-12508 GCA_028646575.1 Pseudocheirus occidentalis
AATTACTCCCAAGGAGTTAACTGGAAGTAAGGAGCTAAGCCTTTGAGGTGCTAAGTGCCTTTAGTAGGTGCCAATAGAAAGGGGCATGGAAGATCTTCTGATTTCATTAACATTACAAGGATGGGAGTGGAGTTGAAACCAGGCAGGACAGTAGTAGATCCAGAGTAGCAAAAATCAAAGAAAAGCTCTAATGTCAGCTTTGGCATTTGAAACAACTGGAGTTATCCCTTCCACATTGTGGGGGTTGGGGCACAGCACCCCTGCAATCTGGAAAATCCACATAAAATATTTTGGCCCTCCCTTCTTACCAGAGAAGAAGTCTGAATTACCATGGCATTAAAAGAGAAATTATGTTGATATTATATACTATACATATATTGTATGCATTTCTGAGTTTCTAAACTTTTTCTGTGTTGTCATTTACTTCTGCAAAACTCCCTAAAAGTTCCAATTTAATTTCTTTTTTTTTTTTTTGAGAGGGGAAGGTAGGGCAATTGGAGTTAAGTGAGTTGCCCAAGGTCACATGGCTAGTAAGTGTTAAGTGTCTGAGACCAGATTTGAACTCCAGGAATGGTACTCTATTCGCTGTGCCACCTAGCCACCCCCATTTAATTTCTTATGCTGACCTGTGATATATATTGAAATCTCATGGGGAAAGTCACAGTAGTGAAGGGATAACTGTATTCAATTATACAAAAACTGCCTCAATACAATGATTTTCTGCACATGTATAACCTATATTGAATTGTTTGTCTTCCCAGTGGGGAGTGGGTGTGGAGGAAAAAAGGGAGAGAATCTGGAACTCAAAGTTTAAAAACAAATGTTAAAAAATTGTTGTTACGTGCACCCAGGAAATAAGATATACAAGCAATGGGATATAGAAATCCGTCTTGCTCTACAAGAAAGGGTGAAGTGGGGAAGGGGAAGGATGGCGGGGGGATGTATGAGAGGGCAGACTTGGGGAAGGAGTAATCAGTATGCTTGCCATATTGGGGTGTTGGGTAGGGAAGAGATGGGGAGAAAATCTGGAACTCCAAATCTTGTGGAAATGAATGTTGAAAACTAAAAATAAATAAATTCTGAAGAAAAGAAAAAAATAGTGATTTTCTGTACTTGCTGAATAGACGACTACAGATTTTGTGTGTGTCAATAATTAATCATTTATTAAGCACCTGCTATGATACCAGGAACAATGCTCAGCAGCCCTGAAAATAATGGCCAGATGCCCTGGGATGCCCACTCTGGTCCCAACTCCATCACTTACTAGCTGTGTATTCATGGGTAAGTCTTTCACCCTTTCTGCTTTCCTTAGTTTCTTCCTCTGTAAAGTAAAAAGATTGGACTGGATACACCCTGAGGTTCCTTCCTGCTTAAATATTTCTATAATTATTTAAGCAAAACTTCCATGGCAGACTTTTAACTTTTTATTGTCTCGGTTTCTTTTCCAATATTCAGGTAGCTTTAAGAGGGAACTAATCATGGAGGCGGGTAGTTTTCAAGCCTTGCTCATGACATATTACTGGCTCTCTTTGGAAGTATTAGGCACCTTGTGTTCCCTGAGCATGTAGTCTCTGCTGGACAGTGCTCCAAGGTTCTGGGGGTAAATAGTATTGTTCCCAGCTACCACCCTCTAGGCTCAGCTAGAAGTAGCACCTCATCCAGTCAGGAAGACCCAAATTCAAATACAGCCTCAGACACTTCCTAGCTGTGTGACCCTGGGCAAGTCACTTAGCCTGTTTGCCTCAGTTTCCTCATCTATAAAATGAACTGGAGAAGGCAATAGCAAACTGCTTCAGTATCTCTGCCAAGAAAACCCCAAATGGGGTCACAGAGAGTCAGACACAACTGAAAAATGACTCAACAACAAGATTTTCCAGGGACAGCAGTGACTTTCCATTGTTCATCTTTGTATCCCCAGCTCTTCGCACAGAACCTGGTGTGGGTTATTCTTGTTCAATGGTGCATTCATGTTCAACTCTTCATGACCATAATGTCTTTTCTTTTGCTTTTTGGAGGGGACAAGGCAGGGCAATTGGGATTAACTGACTTGCCCAAATGTCTGAGGTTGGATTTGAACTCAGGTCCTCTTGACTCCAGGGTCCAGTGCTCTATTCACTGCACCACCTAGCCACCCCGACCATAATGTCTTTGAGGTTTTCTTGGCAAAGATACTGGAGTGGTGTGTCATTTCCTTCTTCAGTGGATTAAAACAAACAGTGGATAAGTGACTTGCCCAGGGTCACACAGTTTAGTAAGTGTCTGAGGCGGTATTTGAACTCAGGTCTTCCTTACTCCAGGCCAGAGCACCCTCTAGCTGCCTGGCACATTATAGGGGTTTAATAAATGTTTATTAACTGACTGACCCCTGAGGTTCTTCCTAGGTCTAAATCTCTCAAGTGAATTCCAAGTTGTTTGGGAGACTGACAATTCAGGGTGACTGTTATAATCCTAACAATCTCATTATTATTCAGAGTCAATGTAAGAATTAGCAGAGATCTTCAAAGGAAAGGGAACCAGAACTAAAGGAAAGATAAGGAAGCCAGATATTTGTTCTATACCATCCCCCCTCCCAGGTCCTCACCTTCCTCATGAGTATCTATCTGAAACTGAGACCTGAAGAGAAGGGACTTGCTGAAGATCACAGAGCTATTAAATTGCAGAAAAGGGACAAGGCCCCAGTTCTGATTGCAAGGATGTGTTTTCTCCCCCACAGCCTCTACAACTACGTTCCCTTCTGTCTTCCTTCCCAAGTCAGCAGCATTAGAGAAAATTCATGGGAGGGAGGCCAGCATGGATAATCTGACTCTACAAACAGAAACTAGTGGTTACTATGTGAGAAGGGACAGGAGGTTTATTGCTGTTATAATAAGCAGTCTGTACACACATTTGCTGGGGAAACTGGATCCATGCGTTCAAGCCAATGAGTGTTTGGCTCGGCTTTCAAGATAATTAAATGCTTATAAAGGGTAATCTAAGCATATAAAGTTGGTCTTATGAGTAGGAGGCAGCCATCTGTGTGGTGTTAGGGGAAGGGCACCAAAAACTTGCCTGAACCCAAACCTCCTTTATCAGTTGGTCACAGTGCCTAACATCCCACCATTAAGGATGTGCCTTAGGTTACACAGCTGTTAGCCCCAAAGCTTCTGTTAAAATGTAAATGTCAATGAGTAAACTCATAGTAACCAACAAGCAATATGAGGTATCCCCAAAGTCTTTAAGTTTTAGAAGCTTAAGAATGCACTAAGATTTTTGGGATGCTTTGTATGGTGCCTTAGGTCTGCAATGTGGCGCTGTAGTGGATAGAGTACTGGGCTTGGAGTCAGGAAGACTCATCTCTATGAGTTCAAATCCAGCCTCAGAGACTTACCAGCTGTATGACCTTGGGCAAGTATTTCACCCTATTTGCCTCAGTTCCCTCATCTGTAAAATGAGCTGGAGAAGAAAATGGCAAAGCATTACAGAATCTTTGCCAAGAAAACCCCAAATGGGGGTCATAAATAGTTGGACTTGACTGAACAGCTACTCCAACAATATAGTACCTTAAAGTGCTTTATATATGTGATCTCCACACAGTTCTCACCGCAGTCCTGGGAAGTGGGTGTTATTGTCATGCCCACTTTATAGAAGAGAAAACTAGGCCTCAAGAGGTTAAGCAACTTGTCCAAGGTCATAGAGCTACTAAATGTCTGAGGCAGGATTTGAACTTGGGTCTTTCTAGCTTCAATTCCTGCACTCAATGGGCTTATCACAGCATCCTACAGGAGGTTTATCTCTCTGAATCTTACTAAGGATGGGTAGAGTTTAAAGGAGGACAGAAAGAGGAATAGAGTATGATACAATCAGAATAGGATACCTCACTGGGCATGGGGGTGAGGAGTAGAGTTATTGGCAACAGGGAGATATATAGGGACTCATAGGAAGAGAAAAGCCAGGCATGAAGTGGAGTCTTTTACATCAGTAATAGAAAGCAGCAGGAGGAACATCAAAAGAAGATCTACAATTTCATAGGCCCATGGGTGGAGACCTGGAAAGAACCTTGGAGACCGTTCAGTTCTTTGAGCTCTCATTATATAGATGAGTAAACTGTACCTCAGAGAGTCACATGGGGCACTGTAACTTGCCCAGGTCCTACAGATAGGTCAAGAATAGGGATTTGAACTCAGATCCTCTGACTTCAAATCTGAAGCTCTTTTCACTGTACCACACTGCCCCAAAGCACTTATTCCCAAGTAATCAGAGTAACTTGAAAGCTATATGAGCAGCCCATAAACCACATAATCTTTCCCAGTCCCTAATAAGCTTGAAAGACTTGGACAATGGAGACGACCAGCAAATCATGTGTCTGCTACCTGAGGACCACTCTAGCTAATATCACAGAAGCTTATCAGCCAGGAATTGGCCACCAAGTAATGAATTTTCCAGCCATGGGAATATATAAGGACATTTTCTCCAGTGGTCCTTATTGTCTACATTGGTAGAAGAAGAAAGTGGTGATCCCTGAAGCACAAAGTGTTCATAGACCATTGCATTAAGGAGCCCTGAAAGCTGCCCTACAAACAGAAGGTCCAACTTTGGAAACTGGGCCATACCAGTGCAAGACTTGAACTGCCTCTGAGGTTGGCCTATGAAGAACTGCATTAGGACCTTCTCTGATCAAACTAAGCAGTTGTCGTAAACAAGGATTGAAGGATTTATCTAAACAGTCCAATCAGCCCCACCCCTTTCTAAAGCTGGCTGGTTCCTTCTTCACCCTTCCCTTCCTTCTACTGGGACTGAGGGAATTTCTGGGATTGCCCCACCCTTGCCCCCATCCTGGAAGCACTCTAAAACAGTGAGCAGATTCCAATAATAATGCTCGTAATATATATAATTATATACTATATAACATATACTATATATATATAAATTATATAACATATTTGTCAATTACATACATTATAATGTTTATAACATATATTTGCACAGTAATCATATATATGTGATTCAAGTCTTTGTGACACTTTTTGGGGTTTTCTTGGCAAAAATAGTAGAATGGTTTGCCATTTCCTTCTCCAAGTCATTTGACAGATGAGGAAACTGAGGCAAAGGGCAATGAAGTGACTTGTACAGAGTCACATAGCTACTGTGATTTGCACAAGGCCAGATTTGCACTCAGGTCTTCTTGACTCCAGGCCCAGCATTTTGTCCACCATACTACCAAGCTGCCCTATAGTTGTCCAGAGGAGTGGAATCTGGCACCTGGATCTGGGATCCCGCTTAGCAGATGGCAAGCACCAGAGCTGAGGCTCGGCCTTGGGCTGAGGCCTCTGCTTCTCCAGGAATGCACAGAAAGGCATACCCTAGAGGAGAATGTTGACTGAATCTGCCATGTCACACCATTGACTCATTTTGACCTGGAAGGATTTAGGTCTTTTCCATAAGAACTCTTATCCAGCCCCACCCCTTTTGCCTGTAAAGTTTATTTTTCAAATTCAGGTTTAGGAATTGTGGGGGTGGGGGGGAAAGAGGCAACCTGGCATACTGGGAAGAGTATTGGCCTTAGAATGAGCTAACTTGGGCCTAAGTCCCAACTCTGTGTGTGTGTGACCTTGCCCAACACTCAACCTATTTGGGCCTCTTCCCTGTTTTCTCACCTGAAAAACTAAAGGAAAGTTTAGATTGCTATGATCTCTAAATTCCTTTTAGGTCTAGATGGATATCTCTTTTAATCATTTTCTTGGCACAGCTAGATGTCAAAGTGGATAGAGCACTGGACCTAGGAAGAGCTGAGTTCAAATCCTGCCTCAGACACTGACTAGCAAGTCACTGGCCCTCTGTCTGCCTCAGTTTCTCCAGCTGTAAAATGAGGATCATAGTAGCGCCTATTTTTCAGGGCTGCCGTGAGGCTCAAAATGAGATAATAAAGGGCTTAGGACAGTGCTTGGCACCTTGTTCAGTCTGTGTGGCTCTTGGTGACCCCATGAACCATGACACAACAGGCCCTTCTGTCCTCCACTACCTCCAGAAGTCTCTCCAAGCTCATGCTCATTGCTTCCATGACACTATTTCTCGTTCTCTGCCAGCCTCTTCTCCCTTTGCCTTCAGTCTTGCCCAACATCAGGGTCTTTTCCCAGAAGTCTTGTCTTCCCATGATGCGGCCAAAGTATTTAAGCTTCACCTTCAGTGTTTGTCCTTCCAATGAATTAGTCGGAGTTAATTTCTTTTAAGGATTGATTGATTAGATTTCCTTTTGTCCAAGGAACTCTGGCACCTAGGAAGTACTGTATAAGTGTTAGCTATTATGAATTAAATAATATCATTCCTGTAGTTTCCCACTACTTGAAGAGTTCTTATCTTTATATGCATCATTATACATGTAACAGAAACAAAATTTAAAAACATATTCAGGGGCATCTAGGTGGTACAGTGAATAGAGCACTGGCCCTGGAGTCAGGAGGACCTGAGTTCAAATCTGACCTCAGACACTTGACACTTAACTAGCTGTGTGACCTTGGAAAAGTCACTTAAGCCCAATTGGCTTGCCTTCCTCCCTCCAAAAAAATTAATAAAATAGATATTCAAATGGATTTTAGAACTACAATGCAAAGAAATTGCCAATCTGTGCTGGGAGAGGGGGTTTCCTCATCTAGGAATTCTCTACACCAGTCAAATCCCACATCTAGGCCCTGTCTCTAATGCTATGGAAGGAAGAGATATTTGGAGATAAAAACTGGAATTTGAATAATGAAAGAGATATACTTGCAGGAATAAATTCTTGATATGTGGACCATATTTCTCTAGTCTTAAATTTCTACCAGTTGTTACCCTTCCCTTGCCATTTGCCGCACACTATGGAGGCAGTTGTTGGCCTTGATCCCTATTGAATTTCATATTATTAGATTTAGCCTACCATTCTAACTTGTAATATTTTTGTATCCAGATTCAATCATGTAATGTGTTATCTCACTGTGCCAAATTAATATCGTTAGCAAATGTTTTAAACAGTCTTAGTCAAAAAGGCAGAAGCTTTTTGTTTTCATGTCACAATCATTTATTGATACAATAATAAATTGTGTAAATATACTTGTGATGTCATTAGTAGAGGCCAATAGTTCTCGAAGTATAGTCTGGGAATCCCTGGTAGTACCAAGGAGACTCTTTCAAGGGGTCTAAAAGGTCAAAACTATTTTCATAATAATATTAAGGTGTTTTTATTTTAAGTATATATTAATATATTATCAATTGTAATTAATATAAATAAAATTATACAAATTATATCTAAATAATATAATAACAAATAAAAATAAATACTAGAGTAATCAATATAAAACATATTAATGCTTTAATGTGGTAATACCAAGAAATGTAATTCATAGAAAATAAAGTTCTTTAGAGTCCACAATAATTTCCAAAAGCCTGAGACCAAAAAGTTTGAGAATTCCTAGTGAGGAATTTCCCTCTACAAGTACAGACGGACAACCATTCCACCAAAAAATTTGAGAACTGTTAGTATAGGGAATCCCCAGTGAGGAATCTCCCTCTACAAGCACAAGTTGTCAACCATTCCACTATGTGCAACCTTACCAGAGCTGCCTGGGGGCACTGAGAGATTAATCAGTTAGTCAGCCAATTAGTCAATAAACATTTACAAAGAACCCATTCTGAATCAGACTCAAAGTGTTTGGTTTTATGTTTGTTTGGGGGTTTTTTGGAGTGGGGAAGGCAAGGCTATTGGGGTTAAGTGACTTGCCCAAGGTCATACAGCTAGTAAGTGTTAAATGTCTGAGGCTGAATTTGAACTCAGGTCCCCCTGACTCCAGGGCCTGTGCTCTATTCACTGCAGCTCCATCTACTTCCCCACCTTTTTTTTTACAAAGTTTAATTTTACTGATATTTAAATATATTTAATATACTATATAATATTTAATATATTTAATAAATATTAAATATTTCATTGAAATAAATGAGATAATACATACTCCTGCCTTTGAGGAGCTCATAGTCTAATATAAATAGCTATGTAGTACAAACAAGCAATATCCAAGATAAGGCAGAGCAAAGCTCAGGAGGAAGGCAGGAGAACGATGAGACTTTCCCGGTTTCATACCCAGTTAGGCATCAGAAGTAGGATTTGGACTTCGGTTTGCCTCTGTGACTTTAAGGTCAGCTCTCTATCCCCTACATCAAAGTGCCCTTCAATAATAATATTAATAATAATGAATAATAGTAATAAGCTTGCATTTACTTTACTTGCTTGATGATTTACTGTTTTCTCCACACAGTCTCCCTTCCTTACAGAAGACCTATTAGTCATGATCATTTCTTGCCTTTCTCAGTACTCCCCAAACCAGTCTTTTAATAATGTTTAACTTCTCCACCAAAGACGGTATCAACATGGCCACCTGACTCCTTCTTAGAAGAGCCCAACAGGAAGAAGCCCAGAAAGAAACAGGAAGAAGCCCAGCTTGGCCCGCCTAATGCATGTGCCTCTAGGCTTTGGTCTTCCCACCAAATGATCACTTTGTCAGTGTCTCAGTTAGGAGGGATTACAAGCACATGGAAGAGGAAGACAAATTAGGAAGATCTGTATGGAGTGATGCAGAGGTTAAAAAAAAAAGCGGAAACAAAAGACTAGCCCCATTGACCACAATCACACTATGATAACAAGAATCCTTCAATACTTATAGGAGTTGTGACTTTAGCTGCTTGGGTACCCTATCCAGGGACCTTTTTACAACTTGGTAGATAGTCTTTGAGAATCAGCCACAAGAGTAAACAACAAAAGCCAGATAAAAAGAGCCATTCTGAAGAAGAATGTGGAGACAAGGAGCACATGTTTTGTTACTATCAGATATCAATGAATTAGAAAAAGGATGAATGAATTTATATAACCTTCACTCATGCACCCAAGGAAAGCTGGTTTCAGATTACTCTGAGACCCTTCCAGAGTTGATCTAAATGACTAGGCAGACCACTCGCCCTGGAAGTTTTCTAGAACACTCTTTGACTAGTTTGGGTCCAGACTGGAGCCTCAGGTCAAGGGGTTCTTGATTTTTTGTGTGTCATCTGGTGAACCATTTGGACTCCTCCTCAGGATCATTTTATTAAATGCATAAATTAAAATATGGAGGGTTACAAAGGAACCAATTATATTGAAATACAGTTAATTGAAAGTTTAAAAAAAAACAAGTTCATGGACACCAGGTTAAAAACACTTTCCACAGGATAACCAAAGGTTGAAGCTGGATCTTGGGTGTTTCATAAATCATAATAATCATAATAATAACAATAGTATTCCTTGAACCTTAAAGACAACTCTTTTACTTTTAGTTTCTTTATCTTGGGTACCAAGTTCTTCTTGATCATTTTTGTCTTCACCTTTCCAGTGCAGCTATCATTCTCCTCAGCAGAGAAAAGAGAAACAAAATGAACTGAGCAGACCATCGTTCATTGTCATCATCTCATCTTAGCCCTCTTTAACCCTCCACTTTTCCCCAACATAGATAAAAAACCAAAAGAAACAAAACCAAAGCAAACCCCAAACAAACTCAATAGCCTTTTTTGTTAGCCAAAGAGTCCATCTCTAGCCTCTGTACATTTGAGTTTAGCCCTCTACACACTATTTCATAAAGGACCATGCGATCTTGTAGTTATTCTCAGTTAGTCACCCTTACTTTCATCTTTTAGACACGTCTTTCAAAAACCTAAGCTCCCTGCATATTCATTGGTCTTTTTAAACAGCTCCTGCTTTTCTTCCTCAGTTTCTTTTTTAAAACATTTTCTTTTTTCTTTCTTTTTGGGAGGCAATCAGTGTTGTGACTTGCTCAGGGCCACCCAGTTACTAAGTGTCTGAGGCCAGATTTGAACTCAGTTCTTCCTGACTCCAGGACTGGTGCTCTGTCCACCTAGCTGTGTGAAAATAATTTTTTTAAAGTCATATTATTGATGCCTCTCCACTCCCTACCCCTGCCCCTTGAACTCTTCCTTGGAGGAAAGAAAAACCAACTGAACCAGAAAATTGGTACATCATTCCAAGGCATACAACTTTCATCACCCATCTGCCTTGGAGGGATGTAGATCTCATTATCTGAACTCTGCTACCAAACAACAACATGGTTCAGTGGAAAGAGGATGAACTCTGTAGGAAAAAAAAGGCCCCAGTTCAAATCCCAGCTCTGCTACAGAGCCCCTTTCTGGGACTGAGCTTCCTCTTTTTTGTTGTTGTTGCTTTTTGGAAGGGGGAAAGCAGGACAATTGGGGTTATGTGACTTGCCCAAGGTCACACGGCTAGTAAGTGTTAAGTGTCTGAGGCTGGATTTGAACTCCGGTCCTGTGCTGTATTCACTGCCCCACCTAGCCACCTGTCAGTTTCCTCTTCTATAAAATGAGCGTTGGACTGGATGAACCTTCCATTTCTAAATAGCAATCCTTTAAGCTGAGGACAGCTGCCTTTTCAGACTTATTGTCATTGCTATTATACATAGTGTGTGTAGCCTTTCTTTGTCCCTATTTGCATCTTCAGAATTTCATTCCCCAGGAGAGTTTTCCCTCCCTCTTGGGCTGACTTCCCTGAAAACAAATATTAGGCCATGGGATCCTTCCTCTACTTTATAAATCCTTTGAAATTCATGTAAACTTGCAAGTGAGACTCCTTAGCTTCCCTCTGAACCATCATGAATTCTAAGACCCAGTATCATTTCCCCCGCAAGGTTCCCATTATCTTGACTTCTAGCAACCAGTTCCTCCTTCTGGTTACAATCCAGTCCAGAATAGCAGTTCCTCTCTCTGCTTCTTCCACATTTTGAAGGCTGCCATTAATAATAACTTCCATGTATATGACTGTTCTTCTTACATTATAGCTAACCTCAATGGAGGAGTTCTTCGTCTGGAGTCTCTGGACCTTCCTGTGGTCCGTGGATAGATTTCAGGGCATTTATGAACTTGGATGGGAAAAAGTTAAATCTTTGTTGTTACTAATCTTTGGCTTCCTTTGGGACCCTATCTACTTTATTTCATGCATTTAAAAACATGGTTCTGAGAAGGGTGCAATGAGATTTCCCAGACTGAGAAAGGGGCCCAGGACACAAAAAAGCTAAGAACCCCTTGATTTGATAGCTTCTGGGGGGCCTCTTCTGGCCAATATGTGACCTTGGACAAGTCTCTTCCTCTCTCAAGCATGTATCTGATCAAGGATTCTTAAATTGGGATATGTAAGTTGTTTTTTTTAAAGATATACTTTAATAACTATTTTGACATAATTAGTTTCCTTTATAATGCTATGTATTTTATTTTATGCATTTAAAAGCATTATTCTGAGAAGGGCTCCATAAGCTTCACTAGACTGCTCTAACCCATGGTTCAGAAACCCTAGTCTAACATAACTCATTCAGTTAATATACATGGGAAGTTTTTCCAGACCCCTTCCCCCCTTCTCTTTTTCAAGTCTTATTGATTAGATTTGCAAAGATGTCTTCAGCATCTCCCCTTAGGTGCGCTGCCTTCCTGGCTAAGAACCCAGCAATCCTGTTTTTGAAGCCTGGTCCAAAAATGCAAATCCTCTTCCAATATGCCATCTGTAATGCCATGCACAAGCAGATTCCCAAAAGAATGCTACTGTGAACAGCTTTTAAGGTTTGGATTACACAGTAATAGTGAACACTCTGTTTATTCCATTACAAATCAAGGCAAACATTCACAATATGTCACAATATAATATTCACAACATTACATCTTATCACAGAAAGTCACAATATAGTGTCCATAACAGCTTAACATTAGAATGGCCACACAGTTTTCACTAAAGTGGCCACAATATTTAGAACAAGGAACAAAAGAATAATCATCTGGTTTCCCTAAGGGGGAAACCCTTCTCACTTAATCATTCAATCAATTCACAATATATCAATCTTCCACTCCTAGGGCAACCATTAACTTAATCAGTCACTAATCTAGATTCCTGATTACTAACTATCAATCACTAGTACAGTCATTAGAAAACCACAAAAACTCTCCACCCCTTGGTATTCAGCAAACCTCAGTTTCGTCCAAGGGGAGGTCTTTTCTTCATCTTGACTCTGGGTGGTTTCTCTGATTCTCTGGATCCCCTTCCATGGTCCCAGCTCCCTCCTGAATCAGCCAAACAGTCACCTGGATTCAGAAGCAGACAGCTGCCAGGTTCTCATCCAGTCCTCAGAGGTAGACAGCTCCCAGGTCCTTGTCCAGTCCTCAAAGCAATCCCCAGCACACACTGAAGTTCACAGGGTCCAGCACATCTCAAACCCTTCACCACTTCTCTTGCCTGGAACTTAAGGATCAGCCAGGCCATGAACAAAAAAAGTCTTATCCTAATCATACTCCTTCAGTCCTCCAGCAGTTCAGCTGGCCCTAGGACCCAGAAGGAATATTGGCCTTCTGTTTGGCCTTCACCAGATTCTGGTCTCAGGAAAACTCCATCTCAGGTCTCAGTCAGCTTCCAGATGCTGGGAGAAAAACTCTCTTTCTCTCTGTTTCTCTGTCTCTGTCTCTCTCT
>JAQQSW010012522.1:0-12508 GCA_028646575.1 Pseudocheirus occidentalis
GTACACAGTCACAGATACATCATATGTGTGACAACCAACCTTGACAAACTGGACTCTTCGCAGCAACATGGTTAAAAGACAACTCTACAAGTCTCAGAATGGAAGTAGATGTCTACATTCAGAGAAAGATCTAGAAATACCAGAGTTTAAATGGAGACTGAAGCAATACATGCTATTGTTCTTTTCTATGTTTGGTTTTGTTCCTTTTTTTCCCATTGTTCACTCCACTGGTTACAATGCTTCTATACAAGAAAACTATTGTGAAAGAGTTTGCAGATTCTATACATGATTGTATGACACCAAGCGGGGGGGGAGGGGGAGAAAAGAGGGGAGAAAATCTGAAACAAGTGATTCTGGAACTGAATCTTATAAACTAAAAATAAACAAAGTAGTCAATAAAACTTTTTTTTTAAAGAATGTAATCATGAGATAAATGTTCAACATTTCTGTATGGCCTACAGGTGTTTGGGTCATCTCATTCCTTCACACTTTCTCATGTATTTCTCCTCAATCTCATTTTTTCTCACTTTTGCATTGAAGTCACTAAGTATCAGAATGCATAGTCATTCAGCTTGGAGGATCTTATTGAATTTATTTTAAGATATGTCTATTTCTTCATCCTCAATACCTGATGCACCTTAAGTAGTTATTTTATGGAAGTCTGTGAATACATCATTGGTTCTGTAATAAATGATTACCGAATATCCTATTAATAAATGTTTCTTGCTAACTTTTGGCTACACAATAAAACCAACTTCTTTTTTTGCCTCTCTAAAGAAAAATTGTGATTCCTTCTTCCATTTGCCATCAAATTCATTCTTCCTTTTGGATTTGTTGTAAGGAAAATGCCAAGATTGACAGCCTCCAAATTATCTGGTAGACTGTCCATTCACTGATCATATAGTACAAGGATCTTGAATTTAGAGTACTGATTGTCAAATTAAAGTTAAAAAATATATGTAAAACAGCATATTCTTACCCCTTTCCTGCCATAATGATAATAATCAAAAAATGGAAATGGGCTACACTGGACTAACAGAAGTTTTCTATTTGTCTTTGTTTCTAGAGTTGCCTGTTCAAAAAATCTATGCCTTCATGGATTTTACTTACCTGGGCTTTTCCCTATTAAGCAGGTTTAGATTTTTGACAGTCAGACTTTGGGTTGTATTTTACCTTTCTAGAATTGCCAGAGCTCCATTGGCATAGCCTTAGAGCACCCTGGCATCACTTCCACACCAGAAGGATGCACTGCAGTAGGACTTTGTGCAAGTATTATTTATGTTGAGATAAAATTTGCCTCCATGTAATTTCCAATCATTGATCCTGTTTCTGCTTTCTATAGCAACACTGAATAATAAACATCAATTTCTTCTTCTATACTTTAAAAAATACTAATATTGAACTACGCCTCCTTTAAATATAATCTACAGACTAAATAAAAGTTCCTTCAACTATTTATTTCATTGTTTGACACAGTTTCCAAAATACTCATCATCAAGACCACAAGGGCTAGAGGGAAACTTAGGGATCATCTACGAGTCCAATCCCCTTATTTCACAGTTAAGGAAACTGAGGACTAGAGAGGTATAGTGACTTATCCATAGTAACAAGGTTCCTAAATAGTGAAACTCATCAGGCATTGAACACTCTCCTTTAGAAGTATTTCAGTCACTCTTAAACTTTAGTGCTTAGGAATTAAACACAATCATAAATGCACTCAGCTAATGTAAATTTGAAACAACACTTTTAATTATCCACTAAAACATTATATTAGCTATTTTATAATCATTCTATACTATTTGTTCATCCATCCTGAACTTTTAATTGACAAGTTCCCAAGTCTATTTCACTTAATATGTCTTTTTGCTACTTCTTCCCCATATTATACTTGGGCTATTCATTTTTCTATCTAAATGTAAGATTTTACATTGTTGCCTATTAAATTTCAATGTATTCTGAGAGTCACTTTACTTCTTTTGCCTCAATTTCCTTATCTGTAAAATGAGCCAGAGAAAGAAATGACAAACGACTCCAGTGTCTTTGCCAAGACAACTCCAAGTGTAGTCACAAAGAATCAGGCATGACTGAAATGATCGAACAACAAAATATTTGGCTCATAATTCAAACTACTGAGATCTTTTTGTATCCTTATAATATAATCCGAAACATTATTTCTAGATCCTCATTTCATGTAATCTGCAAATTCAATAAACATACTATTTCCAATATTTTTTTAGAAGTCTGTTCTCTTTAGGACCTTTAGCATTTCTGAAACTTCTCAGGATGGGAGAATGCTAGTGAATCACAAACATTTCCTCAGAGAAGTTTGGTGAGGGAACTCAAATACTTGCATCTTATCAATTGTGCTCCAAATATATC
Source organism: Pseudocheirus occidentalis (assembly GCA_028646575.1). NCBI lineage: Eukaryota > Metazoa > Chordata > Mammalia > Diprotodontia > Pseudocheiridae > Pseudocheirus > Pseudocheirus occidentalis. Next base: position 2,380 of record JAQQSW010012522.1, read on the forward strand.
TTAGGGTCATTGAGATTCATTTTCAATGGATATGGTGATAAAAACTACCATGCTGGTAGATTGAGGAATGTGAACAGAAACTGTATTAAGTGGAATAATTGATAAGTCTTCAGAAACACTGAATTGTTTCAGTATGAGAGGATTCTAATTCTGGAGGAAAGGTAAGGACATTTCTATACAGGGAGTAAGATGATTTTGTGGGGGGAATTCAAATTATAATCATGGAAACAGATCTCCCTTTTGCAATCACCTTGGAGTCACAGAGGCTTCATATCCCTAGGATATGTCCCTACCTGGACATTTTAGGCTGAAGTTTGGCCACTGGTACAGGCAATATTCTCTTTACCTTGATAATCAATCTGAACAACATTCCTCCCCAAAATGGAAACCAAGATACTTTGAAAAGAGTCAGCTAGGGTCACCAAAAGAGAGAGTATACTAGGGCCTGTCAACATATTTGGAAGATATCCTGTCTCCCAGAGCCCAGTAAACAGACTATGCCCTGAATTTAGGATAACAACAATCCTTTGTGCTCATCCTTTGGATGATCTCCCCCTCTGGCAAAATGTATTGCTTTGACTAGCACCAGGTATTCTCTGAGAGATTTATGATTTTTATATTAATTGATACTATTTAGATTTATTGGAACTTCCCTATTTTTCTCACGGACCTGAGAGCTAGAAGCAGCTGTGCTGTAGCGGAATATGATCAATCAGCCTCTCCTGATATTCGAACAATCCCTGTTTCTTCTAACTGTTAAGTGAACGGAACCCGGGGCTGCATTCCTGTTCCCACCACTCTAACTCTGGTTCTGTATCCTACTGAAGAATCACAAGGCTCAATGACCCTTAATTCAATGACTCTAATGACTTAAGAACTGTTCCCACAGGACTCAAGAATACCTGTGTTGTCCTCAAAATGCTTGCACATGCGGGCCTGCTATGCAAGTGTTTATTAAAGACTGTCAAGTTTCTACCTTTTTAGTGGTTTTCAGGCATGTAAGCCCTACCCCTGTCCTAGCATGTTAAGGGTGTCTTCTCAGGAAGGTGGACTTCTTCTGGCAAGCTTTTTCCTCATTTTGAAATTAAATGTATATTTGATCCCTGACTCACCTGTCTCTAGCCTGCTTTGTTTAGCTCTAACCACCCACAGGTTAGAGACCAATTCTGGTCTGGTTGACATGAACAAAATAAAATTCATTCCAAGGGGAAAGGAAGGAAAAGGAGAAATATTTATATGGCACATATTATATGCCAAAAACTGTGCTAAGAACATTACAAATATTTCATTAGATCCTCATAACCCCTCTGTATGATAGGTACTGTTATAATGTCACATTTTACAGCTGAGGAAACTGAGGTACACATAAAATAACTTGTTTAGGGTCATACAGTAAGTGTGTGAGTCTAGATTTGAACCAAGGGCTTCCTGATTCCAAGTCCAGTATTCCATCCACTGTACCATTTAATTAGCATCCTGCCAACTCAAATGGAGAGACCAGGTAGCTGTAGCCCTGAACATAAGAAGGAAATACTGAACAAACCTTGACTCAAATAGAAGAACAGAGCGAGGCCGAGGAAAGTTTTTAGCAAGCTTTTGTCATTGTTTCTTTATTCAGGTGAAGTCTGCAAAAAAGCTTTTCAAAAGAATAGAGCTACTCTGGCCATAAGGTATATTCCAAACTCTAAACACAAAATAAACCTTTTTATAAGGGCCTAGCTGCTAGAAATCCATTCTCCTTTGAAAGGAATATGTGTCATCTGCTAAATTATTATAAGATTGTAGAATCCTGTGAGGAATCTGCTTCTGAAAAACTACAAAAAAAATGAGGATGAACAATCGGTGACATTAAGCCAAGGTCTTTTAGTAAAAGAGCACTATATTATAGATAAAGGGTCGAGTTCCTGATTTCTCTACTTACTGAATATCTTCTCTATGTCCTATAAGGCACAGTTATTGTACAGAAATCCTGGGGGAAGGTTGTCCATTTCAATTGTATTTTCTAGGAACTTATTGGGGGTCCTTTCTGCAACCATTTAAAAAGTAAAACTGGTGTCTTGTTTGAGCCTTAAGAACTTTAACACTTATAAAGGGGAGATGAAAAGGCTTATGAGAGATACTGATATTGCCGGATTTTCTAGGTGAAGGAAATGAGACAGAAGAGTGTGAGGTCCCTAACATAGAGGTTTTGTTTTCCAGTCTCTAATTTGCACATGACTCATAAAAAGACTTTGAAGGTAGTAGTTGGGAAAATATGATTCCTAGAACTGGCAATAATGGGAAAAAATGTGTTGCCTAGTAGTCATGGTGCCAGTGGTAAAAATATGGATTTTGGTTTACTACCATGAGATAGACATTTGTTATCTTACTGAAGCTGTCCTGCTGAGAGCTACTATAGAAAAACTGAGTTGAGGGCTAAAGGAAAAGGAGAAAATCATCTATGAACTACCTAATATGTACCGGTCCTTCTGTTAATTGCTTTACAAATATTATTTCTGTGAGCTGAGTATTCACAGATGAATTAAGAGGGAACAACTCAGAGCTAAGAGCTAATCTCAGAGCTTGAATGGCTTAAGCAGAATAATAAGCTAAGGATTGACCTTAAATGTCATTGAATTCTTCTGCAGACTCTTTTTGAGGAAGACAAAGGTCATCAAGAGCTGTAGTCCAGAGTTTTGACTTTCCCCTGGATTTACATGATCCACATTTATGTCTTTTTCTGTTACAGTTCTATAAATTTGTGCCCATTCACCTACCATGTGGCTAATCATAGTCCCTGTTTCACAGGCAAAATATTGTTATTGTAATTCTTGCTTTGCCTTTTGTTTAGCAAATATTTCTAATTAAGACTTAATGGAGGGGTGGCTAGGTGGCACAGTGAATACAGCACTGGCCCTGGAGTCAGGAGGACCTGAGTTCAAATCCGGCCTCAGACACTTAACACAAAAACTAGCCGTGTGACCTTGGGCAAGTCACTTAACACCAACTGCCCGCCAAAAAAAAAAAAGACTTAATGGAGTTCAGCTGGCTGATTTGTTAAGCAGCAAATACACTGGTGAGGGGTTCATGAGATATACCTTACAATGGTAGAAATGAATTCCCCCAACTTCAGTTGCCTTCAGAATGCTGAGTGAGTTGTAGTAGTATGGCTATGTTATTTGGGAACCCTACAAACGTCCAAGGCAAGTTAGGAAGAGTCAATCAAGTGAGAATAGCAAAGGACAGTCAAGTGACCTATTAGATCTACCCAAAAATCAATTCATGTGCCACCTCCTATAGGAAGTCACTCTTCATTCCTTAGTCCTCCTTCCTTCTCAAATTACCCAATATATACTTAGATATTTAGATTTTTGTATGCCCACTAGAAGGTAAGTTTCTAAGAGGCAAGGCTTATTCTGACATTTGTTTGTGCATACTCAGTGCTTTGTACATGGTACTTTGTTAGACTGGTTTGATATGAAAATTCATGATTTCTAAGAAATTTATTTGGTTTAATTAATATAAGAAGCTTCATACATATGTGAATTTATGTATGTCTGTGTATACACATACACACACACATATATATATATATACACCCACGTGATTTTTAAAATATGGGAAAAGTATATAAGAATATAAATGTATTAAAATATATACATTTAAATGTGTGCATATATACATATAATCTTTTAAATATGGCTGTGTGCATATATATGTGTGTACATATATATTTAATATGCAAATTTTATTTCTAGCCATTTTTTAATCAACTAAAGCAAGTCTTAAATGAAAGTAGTTATGAACTGAAAAGATTTATAGAAACAGTCCAAAGACATTTAAGATATAAGACAAATTATACTGCCTGAAATGGTAATCACAAAAGGCATTTCTCTCAGAATCACTTGAGTGCTCTGGAGACTGAGAATTGGAACATCTAGATGATAAGTTGATGGGCACACTTAAACTACCATTTAATGTTTCTCAAATAAAACTCATGAAATAAATATAGCTGATAGCCTTCACTAAATTCCTTCATGTTTAGTTTTAATCAGTTAAGTTTTTGCAAAATGTGTATCCAGAAATAATGAAGTATTACTAATAATTAACAAAATAGGTATTAAATTTATATTCAGAAGTAAACAAATTAGCATTGATAAAGATTTGTTTTTAAGTAGCGAATTCAACTGTCACACCATAGTTGAAAAATATTTAATCCTATTTCTAAAGTAACATCACCAATCATGTACTAATGTTCATTGTTTGGAGATTGATAAAACTAAATGACAGCCATCTTATTGAAGTCATCTTATCAAAGCCACATAGACCCTAAATACCAACAATTTGTGTTTTAACCTTCTCATTTAAAATGCTTCTCTGATAGTAAAGCTCATTCCGGACTTCAGAAGCAGACCAAGCCTATGTTTTGTTTTGTTTTTTTACAAAAATCAGTCAACAGACATTTATTAGGTGTTACTATTTCTTAACAACACAGGTGTTGTGCTGGGCCTTAGAATAATTATCACACACAAAATACCTTCACCTCTTTTGGCTTCGGTTTTCCCAACTGGAAAAAGGAGCTAATAACAGCACCAACTTTCTAGGGATGTTTTGAGGCTCAAATGACATAGTATTATTTATAAAGTGCTTACTTAGCACATAACAGGTATTATTATGGTTATTGCTATTGCGGTTATTGTTATTAATAATCTGTAAACATTTATGTAATGTTTATGAGAAGAGTAATCTAAAAGACAGTGTCAAGGATGGATCTTGCTCAATGGGCTAGTTACTAGGTGAGAATGAGACAAATGATGCACTAAGTGTTACATTATCATCCACAAAGTATTCAAAGAACCAGAGAAAAACCTCTAGCTGTTAGGTAGTTCTTTCATACAGGATTTTTGAAAAGATGAGGGTGAGGATGGTATAGGTTGGCAGTGTGTGGAAGACTTGCACTCTGTATTGGATGACGTACCCCTCATAATGAAATCCTGGATTCACTGAAGGATCCTAAATAAATTAACCTCTGACCTATCCTCTTTCAAGTAAAATGAAACAGGAGACTACTGAAAGACATTTACTATGTGCTAATTACTTCTCTGACAAGGAGGGATTAGGTTACAGTATCTGGAGGGAAATCCACATTTAAAAAGGGAGACCAGTATAAATCACAGGAGAGAGTGCCAAGAGTAAGGGGATATTAAATTGAAACATGAAAGGAGCTAAGTTCCAGGAAAAGATAAGAAATGACAGGTTATTAAAATGTGTTTTCCCTATTGTTTGAGAAGGTTCAGTTTTTAATATCTACTTCATTCCTGTGTTTTCAAAGTAACAACTTTCATTACCATAATTTTTACCATCAAATTTTATTTGTTACCCACATGTACCAATGTGAGCATTAAACAAATTTTCCCCCCAAAATGCATGATTTTTAGAGAAGGAACAGATAAATGTGTAGAAGAGGTGACATAGAGCTATGTCATAAACAGGAGAGAACCTCTTAAAAAGCACAATAAAGATATCCATTTACTGTGTGGATGGAGACCATTATTATGTTTGTGTGTGTGCGTGTGTGTGTGTGTGTGTGTGTGTGTGCGTGTGTGAATTGGAAGGAAGAGTCTTTCAGTCAAGGAAAAAGTTTATCTTATTTTCCTTGTATATGTCTAAGATATGCATGTCTGGGAACTACACTGCTTCCAGGCAAATTCTCTAAGTCATCATCTTGGGAAACAGCCCCTGTGGAGACTCAACTTGGCAAATGATCTTGCAGCTGCTACAGCCACAGCTATTGAAGACTCAGAAAAAAAAAAAAGAGTTCTTGTCAACCAAGGCTTTGGCATTGTCAAAAGGTTCAATGTTTGAAACAGATCTAACTTCATCGATGGAAATGATATTAAAGAAGCGTTACTACTTTGCTATGGCACTGAACACTAAGGACTATGAGACTTTTTCATCTTCTACATGTTGTCTTTCCCATTAGAATGTGAACTCCTTGAGAGCAAGAATTTTTTTGCTTTTCATTTTATATCTTCAGTGCTTTTTATATGTTAAGTAATTAATCAATGCTTCATTCATTCATATCAACTCATATGCATTTTTTTTTACAAAGAAGATAATTACAATACTTTGTTGGCCTTTCTGAAGGACAGCCTGTCCTTGATGGACAAAGTTTACGAGACCAAACTTCGTAAATAATAAAGCAGTGGTCAGTATAAGAAGAGTGGAAAAAATTGGAGACACCTATTTGTTCCTCCCTGAAATACACATTCTCTTCTTTTATACCCTTTTCACTATATTTCTCAGGATAATTTTTATGAGTTAGCAAAAATTCTTTTACAGGGTTTGGGAAAGGTTTCTAAACAGGTTCTCTGAAGTCTGATTTTCTTCCCACTTCCATGCTACCTACAACCTCTTCAATGTCTAGCATACTTTGATATCGATAGTGAAGAAAAAAAACGGCATTTGTACACACATCAGAAAAAGGAAAGACAGATCATTACACATACATCTTCAAATGTAGCTGAGACCAAGGCTGTAACACCATTGTTAATCTTGTCCTGAGTTGTCAGCATCTTGTATGTGTTTATCATGTATCTTTCCCACTATGTATGGCACTGCAACAAAGGGAAGAGCCCTGCTGAATGCTGCTAGAATTGAATGTCTCATTTAGCAAAAAATGACTCTGGAAATGTTCCCAGATTATGCATCTGTCTCTCTAGCTTCCACTTTAGATGATAAAATCAAATAGCGATGGCATGAAGATTAGTGTATTATTATTTTCCTCTGTGGATAGTATAGGACTTATTTTTTCCCTGTGCTATCAGGGGGAAAAATACTTATTGAACATTCTGCTAAAAATGCCAACTGAAATAGTAGTTGTGCATGAGGTTGCAGTGTGGTCTCAGTTTGTGTAGACAGTTTTCTAGAGTCAGAAATTAGGCAAGAGGTATGTGTGTGTATATATGTTTGTATATGTATATGTGTGTGTGTGCATGTGTGCACATTCTAGATCAGGTTTCCTTGCTTTGAACTTTCTCTTTCTCTCTGCCATATCTCTTCCCTGCCCCCCACTCCCATTTTAAACTTTACTGTCGCTTTTTATTTCCTGCTATAATAAAGGCACTTAAATACGATATGCTGTTTGATTCAAGTCAAATACTATGGTAGCTTGGAGTCAAGGCCAACATAACTAAGGTGAGTATCTCCCCATCCTTTAAGAAGTATAGACATCTTCAAATCCAGGCATTTTTGGTAGTGTGGGTCCAATGGAATGGTGAGTTTACAGAAAATTTACCTATTCTAGAATTTGTCTGGGAGTCTAGGGTTCCCTCCTGAACTGGGGGGGTGGGCATGATATTTTATATTTGCATGTAGACAGATATTTGTACGGATGTAATTCATTTCTATAAATAATTTAAATTTTCTGACGTCAGGATGAGATGGCATTTACCCTTGAATCTGAGAGGAAGATTCTAGCTATTCTTTATAGGAGAGAATTAGAAGAAGATGGAGAGAGGGAATTAACGAAGGAAGAGAGAAGAATCTACTGGAGAAGATGGGAGGTGTGATCAAGAATATCTGGCTTTGACAAAAGAAAGGACAATATCTTTATTGGGAAGTAAAGGAAGAATGAATTGAGGATGATGTCAAGGGCTTTTGGAGAGAAGGGAAGAACAAGCTCATAGTACATAGCTTCTCTTTTCTCAGAAAAGTTTGAGGTCAGATTTTCAGATTTTAGAGTAGTGGAAGGAACCAAGTGTCATGTTTTCTGGAGTTAATAGAGGATATGGAACAAGAATGGGATAGAGCCCAGGTGTCAGACCTGCACCTGCAGTACTTATTCCATATATACCCCCCTCCCCAACCATGTGGCCCACAATACTTCCAAGTGCTCCAGAACCAGATTAAAGTGTATTTGGAAAATGTTTTACAAAATCAATAAAATGCAACAAAATGAATATAACATCACATATTCAAACTATGTTTCCCCAAAGGAATCCTTATATGTGGATCAGTGGCCTCTCATTTCTCTTGGAGTTTGACATCACCGGGACAGAGAATCAACTAAAGAGGACCAAAAGTGCCTTGATGAATTTAAGATTAGATAATGCACTTGTAGCAGACCCATCTAACACAGATAAACCATAGAGAAAATATAAAGGGGGGAGAAAAGTCTTTCCTTTTAGGATTATCTTAACTATTAGATTGTGAAGGAGTATTATAAATACAAATTCATAAGGAATGCTTATTGTGAAGAGAATGTTTTTTTCTTTCATGACTGAAGAGAGACTGAAGAAGACACAGAGAGAAAGGAAATGGAGAAATCTTTCCTGTTTATTTAAGCTGTTTCCATGTTTTGCTTGTAAACAAACAAACCAAATAGTGTTTAAATGTATTTTTATTACCAAGCTTTATAGTGAAGGTTGAGGTGTCTCTGGTTATGATCCTTCTCACAGTCAAAATACTGTTTATCCATTTGTTTCATTACTGATTGATTTGTTAATAGATTCCATATACAGTAGTTTTAATATTTATTTAATCATAGAAGATTAAGGGGTTTACTGCATAGAGAAATATGAATAATTGTTGCTGTGGAGATTTCTCTGGTTTATTTAATACTGAATAAACTTGGGTAGAGGTTTGAGCCAACTGATTAATTAATGGAAAAAGAGGTCCCAAGTTTATTAATAAATTTTAAAAATATACTCCTAGAGTACAACAGAGCTGAGGATAACCAGAGTAATTATGGGAATGCATAAAGTAGCAGGCTGAGGTAGGGTGTGATCTATAGGTCAGCGTTGCTGACCTTAGAAACCTGGCTACAGCTTTGCAGGCCTTATTTAGATTATCCCATTTGATCTAAGTAAGAACCCTGTGAGGTAAGGAGTGCAAATATAATTAGATAAGAGAATAAGATATATACCTGTGATCACAGAACTATGAAATGGATTGAAATCTCAGTCTTTAACTGAAAAACCCACTCTTTCTACTTCCACACAGTGTGAGAAGTGGGAATAACTCTGCTCTCCAGACCCCTCCGTTCACGATCATTTCCCCCCCCCCCCCACAGCTTCCCTTTCCAAGGCACAGCACTGTGAGGTCAGAGCTGTGAAAGTAGAGTATTTCCTGAGTCTCATGCAATGCCTCCTGAAGTCTTTATGAGGGAAGGGGCTTCCCCTTTTCAGAAAGAGGAATTATTGGAAAATATGTTTGGTGTTTTCCCTACATGGAAAGAAGGAATGAAGGATTGTACAAGAAGAAACTAAGGTTCTTATGGAAAGTTAGAGCTCCCCAGAGAGAGAAAGTGTGCAGATCACCCAGCAACCAATAACAGATTGTGATTTTGGGGGGCGGAGCCAAGATGGCGGTGTAGAAGCAGTAAGGTCCCGCAGCTCCGGCACCCTAAACACCCATAAAATATGAGCCCAGACAAATTTGAGGAAAGTCTAGGACTCTCAGACTCACAAAAATACAGAGAACACAGCTCTCGCTGAAGGCAGTTTGGAAGTAGGGACTCAGCGCAGCCGCAGGGATCTAAGGCTGGAATAGCTGGAAGCCTAGACCACGGCCAGGCCTGCAGCAGTGGGAAGGAGCTGAGCCGAGCCGCAGCCAGCCTGCAGAGGTTCTACAGCCTCCAGCACCTCCACATCTGCCAAGGCGTGAGGAGCGGGTTGGGAGAGAGGCAGCTCGCACCTCAGTGGAGCAGAGACAGGGAGCCCAAAACTGTAAAGGCCAGGCAAGGCCCCAGGGTGGCCACGAGGAGCAGTGGAGCCTCCCAAACAGCAGCCTGAGTCTACTTCAAAGAAAATCTAAAGCACTGGCCAAAGGGGATCTTTAAATCTTCAGATACGGTCAGTGAAAGTGAAACTTTGAAAATTAATTTGGGAGTGGTAAAGTAGTTCAGCCATTCTGCCCCTGGGGCAAAGAAGCAGTGGGGGAAGGGAACTGCTGGATCCACCCCAGCGGCCTCCACCAGGCTGCTTCAGAGCCCCCGGCCTGCAGACTCAGCAGGGGGGCTGAATCAATTGATCAGGGCCAAGTGCTCTTGCGTTGAGTGGCCTGGATCCAGATCGTGGTCTGGGGTGGTGGTCCTGGGGTGCACTTTCAGCAAGCCAAAGCTGGGGGGACTTGCAACACCCCCCTAATA
>JAQQSW010012523.1:0-12508 GCA_028646575.1 Pseudocheirus occidentalis
AAAAAAAAAAAAAGAATTCCTGTAAAAGAACAATACCTTGTCTGTACCATATGTATTCCATCAACTACTTACTACATGGTATAGATACATATATGTGTGTGATATATCCTAAAATATGAATCTTTCTCATTCATGTGCATTGCCCATATCTGCAGAAAAGGTAGTAAACTTCAGTTAAAAGACAGAAAAAAAAATTGAAAACTGATGTCAGAAAACTTTGTTCCTGCCAGGAAAATAATGACAACAGTAGGTTTCCTTAGTTCTAGATTTTGTTTCTTGGGACTCACACTATTACAATAGCCTTGTCCATGGTCTCTCTGACTCTAAGCTCTCCTTTAGCTCTAGCTCATACATTATTACTATATTAGTCTCCCTAAAGCACTACTGTCCTTGCATCATGCATTTTCTTGTTAGAAAGACTTCTATGGCTATCACATCCAGTTCAAATTCCTTAGCTGAGAATTCAAGGTCTTTGTTTCAACCTACTTTTCTAAGATTGTCTGCCACTACTCCCTTGAATACATTATAATGAGCTTGTGCCCAATGCCATTTCCTACGTGATACATGTCATCTCTTACTTCTACAATTTTGTTCTCCACTGTCATTATCTGGGATATCTTCATGCTCTCACATTCTACATGCCTACATGCCTACAAAGGTGGGAGCTTCTCCATGAAGTTTTCTTTGATTGTCTCAGTAAGTCAAAAAGATCTCTCCTCTCCTTTTAAATCCTGTAGCACTTTATGATGATCATAACACATCTAGTGGTTTTATTTTATTTTTGTTTTGGAGGGCAGTTGGGGTTAAGTGACTTGCCCAAGGTCACATAGCTAGTTTTTTGTGTTAAGTGTCTGAGGCCAGATTTGAACTCAGGTACTCCTGACTCCAGGGCCAGTGCTCTATTCACTGCGCCACCTAGCTGCCCCTAGTGGTTTTATTTGAATACAAATCATACACCCTCCCTTAGTAGGATGTAAGATGATTGAAGGTAGGGATTTTATAACATATCTTGGTACCCCTTGCATCATCTGTTTTCCTTTACTTTAAGCAAGTCAGCTTAGCTGAATCAACAAGATACTCTGAGGAGGGAGCATGTATGTCTTCGCAGTCAAATCACTGTCACCAATTTAACTACTTCCCTTCCTGAGACCTCAATGGGAACAGCCTGGGGGAGGGAGGGCAGAAGATGGCAGAGGAAGTTTTGCCTTCTTCCATCCTTGACCCACCAGCTATTATTGAGGGAAGAAGTCACTTTGAAATAAAGTTTCATCTTCTTTACCACCATCAGCACCAATTGATGACTGTTCACCAGTGATGAATGACTGTATAAAGTATTTATTAAATACAAAATGTGGAGGTTAAAAGATGAAATGACTCAGGAAAACAAAGATTTGAGCTTCTGAGCATATTGATTTATTAATCAATGCACACTAATTGTATAACAAATCTGGACCAGGCCTTTTTCAGCTTTGATACTAGATCCTGAATACAGTGCGAGAGAGATTTGTATGGGTTAAAAATAATCACATAAGATCAATTAATTAAAAGACAACAATTAACAGGGTATAAACCAAGATTCAAAATTAGGTAATATCATTTCTTTTTTTTTGTGGGCAGTTGGGGTTAAGTGACTTGCCCAAGGTCACACGGCTAGTTTTTTTGTGTTAAGTGTCTGAGGCCGGATTTGAACTCAGGTACTACTGACTCCAGGGCCGGTACTCTATTCACTGCGCCACCTAGCCGCCCCTATATCATTTCTAATTGGAGAAAAGATTAGAGCCTTTCCAAATTAGGAGGTTCAATTTCCTGAAATAAGAAAAAAGTGGGGGGGGGTCATCCCACTCCCTTCAGGTGTCTGTATCCAATCACAGCAACATAGAAACTATAACTGATTAATTAGTACAGGGTCAATTTTCAGATAAGACAAGTGAGTTGCTTAAGATGTATAATTGTGAGAAAACTCTTTTTTTTTTTTAATAATCTTCAGATCTGATTGAGTTTCTTGTCAGCATAACCTAGGTCCTTACTTAGCTAAGGGTCTCTAAGTACCAGGTAGAGGTGATCTAGCTTCCCAGTCACACAGGGAATTTCAAACAGTGCAATAAAGTTTTCTCACAATTTCCATAGTTGAATAAACTTTTCTCAGGAGACAGAAATTGAATTGGACCCATAATTTAATAAAAAACAAAGTGAATAAGCTCCAGAATTGAGTCACAATATTAATTCAGCATGGCTCTCTCAATTCCCATGACCACTTGCTGTTTTAATTACATCATTAGTACATCAAAGCACTAAGAGCTAGAGTTACAAACAGAAAAGTAAGAAAGTGGCTATCTGCAAAGATGTCCCATTCTAATGGGAGAGACAACATATATGTAAGGTTTCAGCTGCAATTCAGATGCAAAAATGTCATGTTTATCAATGTGCAGTAGCAAAGCAGAAGACAATTCTTTGTCATTTTCACTGAAAAAATTTTCTGTTTCTGATGCTGAATGATTTGAGTGTCAAGGACTTTGTTAGTGAGAACTTTCTTTCGTCTTCAATATATATAGCTATGGTATCTGTATGAGCAGTTCCAAGGCTACATATCCACAGGAATTGATTCCCAAGATGATGACTATGCACACAGGAAGCATTGCTAGGCCCTTGAGTTTGGTTTCCTGAGTTGTCTTCATCAGGGTCTGAGGAGTCATAGTAGTCAAGGTGGTAGTGGTGATGGTTCAACTTGCCTGATATATGTTATCTCCCATCTCTCTTTCGAAGTTCTCTATTGCTTCAGCTAAGCTGATCCATCTGGCATGTAAATGGCAGCTGATTGGCAAACAGTAGAGTTGGCTGGCCCAGTCTTCGTAGGTGTTATTTCCCTGGATGATGACTATGAGGACTAGTCTGGAAGCAGGACCAGTATTATGAGATCTATTGCCCCTCCTAGGGCTTGTGGGTTCATCTGCCTTTTAGTGGCAGGTTAGCATTTGTTGCCAGTTATGATGAGGAAAGTTCTGTACAACGATTTCTCCCTTCAATAATGGCTTCAGTGGCTGGGCTGAAAGCAGATTTGCTTCAAGACTCTGGGTCCTGGGATATAGCTGTGGTCTCTATCAGTGTCTGAGGGGAAACGATAGTTAAGGCAGTGGTGGACATAATTATGGTGTTTCAATTTCCTTGGCATATATTGTCTTCCATCCCTCCCTTCGCGGTGTCTTCCTGCTCCAGCAAGGTTGCCTTGCCTTCCCCATGAGTAAAAAACTGATAAGAAGGTAAGACCAAGAGCTTCGAGAAAGCAAAACTTTCCCACCTCCCAGATCATCAGTGCAGCTTCCAGGCTAACCCTTGAAGCCATTATTCCAGGAAACAAACCTTGGAGAAAGTCAACCTAACACATGTTTCTAGGAGTGCTACACCACATTCCTGTTTAGCAGTTACAGCTCCTGATGACCTATAAAAGAAAGTTCTTGCTACCTTGGCACTCTCAAATGGTTCAATGTAAGAGGCGATTTTTTCAGTAGAAATGCCATTAAGGAAGATGCATTACACCTGCTTTTTTGCTGTACCCTAAGGATCACAGACCTCCATCTAGCTTATAGCTGAAACCACCTATTTGTGTGGGCTCCCCCAGGAGAATGTAAACTCCTTAAGATCAGAGACTTTTGTACTTTTCTATTTGTCTCCCTCATGATTTGCATTTTCATTCATTCATCTGTATACTGTAGTAATAGCTCAATAATTATTTATTGAATGAAAAGTTTTCTTCACCAGTAAACCATTTATAATATTATGTTTTATTATTATACTTTCAAAACAAGTAAAAATTGAAACCACAGGTGCAATTTGACTGCATAGAGGAGGGTTTTTTCCTCAGAATTTGAGAACTGAAGTTTTTGAAAGTGATTATCAGTATCAGGTTGTGTTTTATGATTTGTTTTGATTTATTTGTATTTTGACTTTGGGGTTGCTATTATTTGTTCATTTCTAACACTTAAAAAGTCCCCTTGCTACTGCATGAATTGACTTAGGAATATGTTTTTTAAAAAAAATGTTTTCTACTTGTATCCCCAACATATTTTCTGAATCTACCCATATTTCAACTATTTCTGCATTGGTTTCTGGCATTATAATCTAGGATTGTATTTATAAATATGTATAAACATGAATACTATTCTCCAGGAGAATTTGTTCATTCGTAAAGAATTATTTGAGGGACTTAGAAATAGATGTTGTTTATTGAAAAATAAACTTTTCCCCAAGTGCAGTTAGAAAGTGACACCAATAGAAAATGACTGCGTCCTTTCATTTTTGTTGACATTTAAAGGACTGTTTTTCTTTTGGTGACCCCCTAAGGGCTTCCATCCTGCAGATTCATGAACCTTCATCAAAAGGCCTTATCACTTAGTGTCTACCACCAAGAATAGCATTATCACATATAAAATCAGGCTGAACAAAGCTAGCAAGGACCCAAAGGCATGATAAATTCAGAGCATTCTTAAATATTTAAAGTTCAAAACAATGTTTTCATTCTTGGCTTTAAGCATGCATTTTTATAGTTTCCAATTTAGTACTTTCTTTTACAGCTGGTCCAAACAGGAGTCTATGCAGAAATTCCCACAGGTGCAATTGAGGTAAAAATGTTACCCAGAGCTATAGTGGTTAATTCTTTAAGTCTGACCAAAATGTTCTAGGCTCCAGGCTGAGTGTTTGGATTTAACCATGGAAAAAGATCGACAAAAAGGAGTGGTAAACGGGAGGCAAAGAAGACGCTGTAGCAACATAAAAAAATAAACGAAAGAACTGTTTCACTTTTTTTTTTTAATTTAGAATCACAGAGTTAGATTGGAGTGAGAAGGGACTAGAGAGATCACTTGATCATAGGAACCCAGAACCAAAAATTAGAAGGGATCTTAGAGATCATCCAGTCACAGGTACACAAAACCAAAAGCCAGCAGGGGTCTTAGACATTAACCAAACCAGCACGTTCATCTTACAGATGAGAAAAGAGAGGCCCACAAGGGTTAAATGATTTGCTCCTTTGATCCCACATCTAGTTAGAGTCAGAGCCACAACTACTACCTGAGTCTCTTGACTTTAAGTCAAGTGCCCTTTCTATCCTATGATACTGCTTCCGATTTGCTGTGTATAAGAAAGGTATAAGACGTGGAGATGTCAATATTTCTATGCTGATTACAATTTAAATTTCATGGGACAATAAGCATTTTATCTAAAACAAATTTATGTGATGACAGTAGAAAACAGCAGCAGGGATATCTGAAGTTAACATGAAAAGAGACTGATTTCTAGTGGAAAAAAACCCACAGGGAGAAACTAATTCATGTATGACACCTGTCAGTTAAAGAACTTGAGTGTCCCCTGATGAAGAATAGATGAAACATGGAGTAGCAGAAGCATTGCAAGATGTTATCATTTGGCAGTGATGAAAAAAAAAAAGAAAATTCATTCAAATTCAGTGAAATATTTTAACTCATTTTCTAATATTGTATTTTGTATATCTTGACTCTAATATACTGATTCCATGCTATAGATCATGAGCAATATGTTGAATTCCAATCATCCTAGAAAATGCAGAATATAAGAATAAAGAAGTGGCCTGAAGAATGAGGATGCAATCCCATTGCCAACTTTGTCATGGAATACCATTCAAAGTTTACTCAGTTTTTAAGAAGTTAGATTATTTATAAATGTTCCCATCAAGAGAGACTTTTCTTTAACTTGTGCATTTCAGAATATGTTTTGCAATAAAATGTGAAAAATGAGGGACCCTGAAGTAATAAATGAACAGTTTTCAAATGTGCAAAACACTTCCATTATGAAAATGAAATTCCTAAATGAAATCCAATGAAGCTCTGAGTTTAATAAAAATCCAACAATAGCTTCAGCTTAACAATAAAGGAATCATATGGAATGATGAATAGACAGCATACAACAGTTTTCATCTACATATCATACATAGTATCAATCCTTTGGGGGAGTTAATATATTCTGTTTCTTAACAATAATGATTTTTTTTAAATAGCCAAACCTTGTGTGTGCATAAAACCTTCTTTCCATGTTGATGAAAGCACTTAAAGTATAGTTTCTCATTTCCCCCATAGCACCCACAGGATTAGATAGGAGTCAGGTACAATACTGTTATCTCTTCTTCCCCTCCCACCTTATTCTTCAGAAAGAAAAATTTTGTCAGAGAAAAGTTAAGTGACTGATAGGAGGTCTTACAGTTTGCCATTGTTACGGTAAAGACTAGGATCCAAGATTTTGAATCCCCTTGTTCTTTTTCTAACATGTATATTCAGATAGCAGAAATTCCAAGGTACTAAAATAATGGTATCAGAAATAATAACAGTTCCAAAACACTGAAGAGGAATTATCTTGCCTCTTGCAGTAAATACCTAGTACTACTGCATCGTCATAATTGCAATGATTTTAGATGTTCCTCCTGTGATCTTCCTGTCAGATTCCTTAATCCAAATGTTGTTTAAAATAAGAGAAACAAAGGAACAGTTTGAAATGGGGAGTAGTAAAATAGGTAAGAGATGTGCAAACCTTTAACATGACAGTTCATTTATTGCTACAACACTATTCTGGGCAAAGTCTATCCCACAAATCATTCTTGCATATAGCTGTGGGAACTTGAAAGGAACACAACTTTAGCAGCAACTCAAAAGGAATAAAAATTCTTTCACTATTCCATAGCTCACCTTGACCTACATATCTAACACTAGAACTATAGCTAGCAATTTATGGATCTGGGATATTTGGCAAAGGAATAGCTTTATTTGAGGTGTAGCCACCAGGGGGAAAGGAATCTTGCAATGTTGTCCCTCCTGTGGCAATCTGTCAGTAACAAAACCATTAAAAGCAGCCCCTCCGAAATTAGTTGGCACATATGTTTCATCCACATACAAGACCAGCTTTAGCACAATGCTTGGCATATAATAGGTACTTAATAAATGTTTATTGACTGACTGACTTAACCAGTGTCAGTAGAAACACACACACACACACACACTATTATTGCTGCCACAAAATGAATCCAAATCAAAATTATTCCTCTTCTCTGCTAATTCACATGCCAATAGTCTACAAATGGGAAAGGATTTCATACAGAACGCAATGGAGAGCTGCATAATGAGTATGAGCAGATAGCAACATATAAAAATAAGGAATTTCAAAGAAGAAGCAAGAGTAAAAAGTTCCATCTGGAAATATAGGAAAGATAAAAAAAAATAGTTTAGTCAGGTGGTAAGGGCAATAGATGACAGAGGGAACAGGCCTAGTGATCCAGTGTCATCCTCATGAAGTCTGAAAGGCCTACAGTATGGTGGATAGACACCTGGTCACAAACTTATAAAGGACAAGAAAAAGAACTATCTCCTGGGATGATTAGGCACGGATGAATATCAATTTGCATCATGGGAAGATATGTGAAAATCAGTAAGATCACAGTTCCATTCAAGCAATGAGCATTGAGTATTTCTACTAAAACGAAGTGTTTTCCAGGGGAAACTTCATCAGTCAACTATTCTAATTCCAAATTGAAAAAAGAATCAAGAGTTCAAGAGAGGGAGACCTCCAGAGAGGGAGAGCCTGCTGCTACCCGGTACCCTTTGGGAGAACTCTAAATGGGGCATGTTATCTGTGGGGCAGCTAAGTGAAACTAGGCCTAACATCAGGAAGACAAGCTCAAATCAAATCAAAATTTTTAGAAGTCCTTGCCATCAAGGAATTTACATTCTTATAGGGAAGACACCATGTACGTAAATAATAGATGAGAGATGACCTTATGGCTATAACAGAAGTTTAGCCCTTACTCAAACCACTTAGCATGGAGATATCAGGAACCTGCTTCTGTGAGGGAAGAGATCTGGTGCATATGTGGACATTCTATATTGACCTACCATGTGGTTGGGAGCACTCTGTTTTCATTACCTGTGCAGCTGGAACTGCCTGAGTCTTTAAATCTACCTGATTGAGGCATAGTTCCTCTCTCTTCCTGCAGCATCTTAGCATGAAGAAATGATTAACTCACAGCAGCTATTAAATGAGTAACAGATAGTAAAGGTGAAAGCCTGAGAGTCTTCCACCTCTTCCCTACAGCCCTGATAAATGAGCTTGGGATCTTGTTCTTGTTTGTTTGGCCTTTTCAGTTCTAGAGGAAGTGAATAAAGTACTGGATACAGGAGCTCAATCCATGAAGTCCAGGATTCCAGGCCAGATGTTGGAAGTTCAAAAAGGAAGACCTAAGAAGCTGGGGTGCTAGGATGCAAGTCTGGGGAGAGCTTTAGACATGGAACTTGATACTGATGCTATATAGCAACTGAGTTAATCTGTGAATCTAATCCTTTTCCTCTTCCTAGAAACTGAAGTGGTACAGGGAGGAATTTGCTCCTAAAATATTGGGTGAAAAGTTTGTATGCTTTCCCTTTTTATACCTTTCAAATAAATATTTATTTGTAAAAGCTAATCTGATTGTAAAATGCTTAAATGTAACTGGAATACTTGTAACCCTAAAATTTGAAGAACACAATCAGTGGGGGCTTGATCCAAGGACAGCAATAAGAGATGCCCCAATCCCTTAAAGTACAGAACAACCCTGTGAGAGGGTTGAAATGTAACACACCTGACCTTCAGGCAGTGAGAACTAGAGAGATTACTGTTATGTGAGGAAAGGTACTAGCAGCTGGTATAAGCAATAAAGGGTTTAGAAGGCTAAAGAAGGTGATTTTTGAGCTGAGTTAGACAGAAGTCAAGGATTCTAAGAAATGGAGGGGAAGGGGAGAGCATTATAGAAATGGGTGACAGTCAGTGCTTCTGATTCTCCAGACCTTTTCAGTGTTACTCCGACACTATCCCTAGAACTTCTCTCAGTACCTGGGGCTTTCTCATACTTGAATATTGCTCCTGCCAGCCCCTTTTCCCACCAATAAATTTCTTTCTTATTTTGTAGAGAGGCCCAAGAAACTGTGCCAATTTTCCCTCCTGACTATGCTTCTGACTCTCAAGACTGCAAATTTGCCTCCCATGTTGGTACCTTTTCTCTTTTTCCCCAACTTTTAAACTCCATTTATATGCTGTATTCCCCCATTAAGCTCTTTGAAGGATGGGAACATAATTCTTTTTCTCTGTATTTCTATTCCCATAACTTAGTAAAGTACCTGGAATATTGTAAGAGCTTAATAAATTCTTTTTGCTTGCCTGCCTGCCAGTCAAAGACACAGAGAAGGGTCATTGGGTGTTAGAAGAACAGTACATAGGCCAGAATGTCTGAACCAAGGAATACTTGGAGAGGTGTGATGTGTCAGGAGATTAGAAAGTCATGAAGGGAATTAAATTTTTAATAGGAGTTTATATCATAGAGGTACTATGGATCCTTTAAGTTTATTGAGTAGGTGGGAAACATGTCAGACTGGTAGATTAGGAAAATCACTTTGGTTTCTGTATGGAGTATATATTACAAGGGTAGATTGCAATTAAGAGGTTATTGTAGATGTCCACACAAGGGGTGATAAGAGACTGAACAAGCAGTGTCTGTGTGAGTGAAAAGATGGATATGTATTTGAAAGATGTTATGGAAAAATAAATGACAAGATCTGGCAACACTGTAGCTATGTAAGATGAAAAAGAGTGAGAAATTGTAGATATGTTTGTGAACCTGGGTAACAGGAAGGCACACTGTGCAGAATAGGGAATTTTGGAATAAGGAGAGATTTTGAGGGAAGGGAGGAAATAATGGGTTCTGGTTCAGACATATTGGGATATCAATAAGACAGAAATTTATTTTGCAGAAAAAGAGGTTTGGATTCTTAATGTAGTCCAAGCTCTCATTAATGTTTTGAGCTACCATATCACACTGTTGGCTCATACTGATTTTATAGTCCACTAAAAACTCTAGATATATTTCCAACAAAATACTGGCTAACTATGCCCTACACAGCCCACCCAATCTTGACTTGTGACAGTTAAGGTTTTGAACATGAATGTGACATACTGATCATTTTTGGATTTCATTTTATTAGATCTAAGACAATACTGTAGCCCATTAACATTGCTTTGGATCCTGATTGTAATCCAATACATTGGTTATCTTTTCTATCATCACATCATCTGCAATTTTTTTAAAGAATAATATCTGTGTCTTTATCCATTCGTTGATCAAAAAAGTAACTTTTCCCCCTTTGTCTACTATCTTCCACCATTTCAGGTATCCTGAGAATTAATACTGTCAAAATTGTGTTACCTTTAGAAAGGCTTCCTCTATATAAGTTTGTTGTGGTCCTGTGTCTTCCTATCTTTTTTCCTTATAAGTAATTTCTGCCTCCTTATAGAGTATACTAAGAACTGTGATATTAAAGTATAAACATGATAACTTCACTGTCATGGAAGGAAAAAGTTCGTGTTGGAAATCTTAACTAATTTTTCCATTATTCGTCTGTTTATTGCTCCCCTTCCAGTTTCAGCCTTAAATATTCCTGTGATGGCTTTATTTCAAATATGTGCCATGCTTTCTGAAACCCCATTTTCCCTTACATTAATTCCTTCTATTTTAAAAGATTCTACTCATAATCATTCATCGTCTTGACTAGATTTAGAACATAATTTTGTATTCTGAATCACTGTTTTCCTTGGATTCCATAACTCCTTGATTCAGAGAAAGACTGAGGGGAAAAACTAGCCCTTTTTGACTTCCTCATTAGGGTGAAAGCAAACTGAAAAAAAAAACATTACTGAGTGCCATATCTTCTGCTATTATTTTTCCCTTTTATACTGATTTATATTTGGCGTTAAACTTCTGTAGGGGTCATAGTTCATGTCTATATATGTTTCATTATCTACTTCCCATTTTTGCATCTAGAACTTATTCAAATAGGTTATTCCAAAACTATTTCAGGGAAGCTAAGTGGTATAGTGGATAGAGTGTTTGGATTCAGGAAGGCCTGGATTCAGGAATATTCATCTTCTTGAGTTCAAATCTGGCCTCCAGACATTTACTAGCTGTCTAAAACTGGGCAAATCACTTAAATCTATTTGCCTTAGTTACCTCATCTGTAAACTGAGCTAGAAAAGGAAATGGCCAACCACTCCAGTATCTTTGCCAAGAAAACTCCAAATGGGGTTATGAAGAATTAGACATGACTGAAAACAACTGAAAAAAATATATATTGTCATTGCATGCCATACCTTCTGCTATTATTTTTCCCCTTTTTATACTGATTTAGATTTGGGGTATGACAAGTTTATGTTTTATTTAACTATATTCTGAAAACTAGGAATCCTGGAAGAATGAGAATCAGGAAGATGAGGTAGAAGGCCATTGTGATAGTCTAATTGAGAGGTAATGAGGGCCTTCATGGCAGCTAGAGGCACAGTGGATAAAGCACAAGGGCATGAAGTCAGGAGAAGTTGAGTTTAAATCCATCCTCTGACACTTTCTAGAGTGTGTTTCTGGGCAAGTCACTTATCCTCTGTCTGCTTCATTATTTTCAACTGCAAAATAAGGATAATAATCCTACCTAGTGTTTGTAAGAATCAAATGAGATGATATTTGGAAAACATTTAACATAGTATATGAGATAGAGTAAGCACTAAATAAATACTTGTTCCTTTCTTGCTCCCTCTAGAATTATAAAATAACCTGAACTGACTAGTTCATCAGAGGTCACTCCCTCAGTTTTCACCACACATATCATTTCCTTGCAAGCTTTTCTCTATATCCCCTGAAATTGCTTGAGTCCAAAATGAACAAACAGATTATCCATAAATTGTCCCTCCCCATAGGAGCCCACCTCCTATTCTTGCCATATATCTCTAAAGATATCCTTTATTCTGCTCCTCCCATATAATTATTTTCTAATAATGCTGATGTTTAAATGCCCAATGTTTTTCTTCCTCATCTTTTGACTTTCTCACAATTTCCTTTCTTCAGATGCTACAATTTTTCATGACTTCACATATTAAAGTTTATTTGAAGAATATTAACATGGAATGCTTATAAATGTTTTATAAATGTGCTTCTTCTTGGTAAATTCTGTCTTCTAGATAGTATAGTGGATAGAGTACTGGGCATAGAGTCAGAAAGATCTGTATTCAAATCCTGTCGCAGGATCACACTTAATAGCTGTGTGACCTAAGGCAAGTTATTTAGTCAAT
This sequence comes from Pseudocheirus occidentalis, assembly GCA_028646575.1. Lineage (NCBI taxonomy): Eukaryota > Metazoa > Chordata > Mammalia > Diprotodontia > Pseudocheiridae > Pseudocheirus > Pseudocheirus occidentalis. The sequence continues at coordinate 12,157 of JAQQSW010012523.1, forward strand.
ATCTCCCTTAATTTTTTAAACTATAAAATGGGGATAAAAATAATACCTACATCCCAAGTGTGCTGTGAGGTTCAAATTAGACAATATTTGTAAATGCTTAACAAACTGCCTGTCACATTTTAAATGCTTAGTAATGATTGTTCCTTCCCTTCTTGTTCCCTCTGCTTTTCACATTTGTCATAAATCCTACAGAAATAACTATGCCACATTGTTGGGGGAGGAGGGACTAGGGGCTATGCTCGCTTAATTGACGCAAGATGTTAGTGAAATTGCAAGTATACCTTATAAGGAATTATTATGTATAATAAAAGATGATTGGGTTAGAAGGGGTGGGGGAGGGGCGCCTCGCTAA